>JANVCJ010125818.1:0-16101 GCA_026413505.1 Epizoanthus ramosus
AAAAATAAACACAAATGAGTCATATAATAAAAATCTTAATAACCTCGTTTGCTCGGTCTGTCCGGGAGAATATTTTGTCCTCAGTCTTTCGTACAAACCTCGCTCCGCTCCGCTCGGTCTGTTCAATGATAGACCTCGGGCAAAATATTCTCCCGGACAGACCTAACATTGTTAAAGGGGTTATGTCATTGTTACTTTGCATTACAAAAACCTTTACAGTTATGAAACACGAGTTGTAAGCGCAGCGTGACAAAATGAAACCATAAAATTAGTATACATCACTTGAAAACAAAAACTGTTAAATATAAAAAACACAATTTTGACAGTGAATGGGTTAAACTTAGTATATGGTTATTGTGGAGCCTGAACTGAAACTAAACGGAGGCGTTAAGATAAGATAAGATAAAATAAGATAAAATAAGATAAGTTAAGTTAAGATAAGATAAGATAAGATAAGATAAGATAAGATAAGATAAGATAAGATAAGTTAAGTTAAGTTAAGATAAGATAAGATAAGATAAGATAAGATAAGATAAGATAAGATAAGATGAGATAATATGAGATAAGACGAGACGAGATGAGATGAGATGAGATGAGATGGGATGAGATAAGATAAGATACTTTTATTTGAGTAGGGTAGCTCAGGCAGCCGATCCATGGATTGAGCTGTTATCAATAGAGGCCCCAATTTATTATTAAAATCTATACAAACTACATACAAAATTATACAATCTACAGTATAAAAATATACTGGAACTAAAACTATGGAAAACTTTACAAATTGCGATAAAAGCTGTGGATAATAATGGTAAAATTACAAATTACAAGAGTTCAGTTACATGTTACTGAAAATTTCTTTCATAGCGTTAAACTACAATCTAGTCAAGTACATCTGTCGATAATTCAATACAGCTTTTCCCGGACACACTTAAATAAACCGTTCTTTTCAGATCAGAACGCAGCATTACCGAAATGTACTACAGTACTACCGCAATCAGTAAACCAGGCCAAAAGTTTTTAAGAGAGCCCTGTCGACGCTTGCTCGATCGTCGTAGCAAAATAAACAAACCGGCCGTTCTTTTAAGAACGATCGTACCGAATAAACTGTTCTCGCAGAACGCAGCCGTCACAGTATTACCGGAATCATTAAACCAACCGTTCTTTTGTTTGTGCCGTATCATAATATAAAATGATCTATGAGTAGATCGTTCATTTAAGAGCGTTTGTATGGAAAAATACGTAACAACCAAGGATTATACGAGTTGTAAATTAGCGTTCTCAAAAGAACGGTTTAAATATATCTCTATTTCAATTAAAAGCAAAATCAGAGTATGGCAACACAATCGATTAAATCAAGCTGACCGCCCTGGCCGTCCTACTGTTTTCAAATTTCGTTCAGCTAAACCGTTAATGAACAACATCCAAACTTGCCGCAAAAATCTTCTTGAAGCCAGGCAGGTTTCCTTATTTGGGAGACGAAGACAGGCAGGGTTTCCTTAGTGGTGTGCACGCGGTTGATTCAAAGACGAGAGAAAAGTTCCTACCCTCTACTTTTTCTTTCTTTCGTTAATCTTTTTGATATGACGTAGTGATTAAACCGGACCGCGCGGTGTGGATGGGAGAATGGGACTTGTTCGACCTCGATTTGAATATTAAAAAAACAAAATGGCGCCTGGAAGCAACGATATTCTGAACAGGAGATACAATAGAGACAGGGGCCCTAGAACACGGCTTGTAGAGGATGTTTACATGGGAAATCGGACTTCTTGAAGGTACTAACAACGCGCTGTGAAGGTTTGGATAATTTTATTGCATAACTACATCGAGTGCTCGAAACTAGCTTGCCTCAAAGCCTGTGCGTAACGGAACGATTTATTGGCACTTTGAGAAACAATATAGTTTACATCAGTGTTGTTCCGACAAACATATTCACAAGAATTTTCTTCAACAAATATACAAAATATGTCAATGGCCTGTAAAACGTCCATTTATCAATATGCTTACATCCAAATACATTATATAGATCGGTCCTTCATTTCAATAAATATATCAGCAATAAACTGAACATTTTTGAATAGTCAAATCTGAAACGGCTGACTTTCAAAGGGTAAGTTCATTTGTATATTTATAGATCCAATTTCAGATAATTCAAAGGGTTTGCAGTGAAATGTTTAGTGTAATTCATTGCCTAGTTTATTCTTATCACAAACATACAGATTCATTGTGCTCTCTTGAGATTTTACAATTGTGTCCCTTCTCAATGTTGAAATGATGCGCAGAAATTCTTAAACTAGTTACACGCTAAGTAATTTTAGACACTAATGGCCGATAAGCGGTAGGGTTAGGGTTATTTGCGACCCCGACTTGCGCCCGTTGCGATGATCGTCTTAAAAATCGATCGATAACAAATGGCGCTCGCTTTAAATCGGCCTTATTCTTAGTACGGGAAGAATAAAACAAGACCGCAACTGGCAGGTAGTAACAAATTTTATTGGAAAAACGCTTTGGCTTCTTGTTTATGCAGTAAGCTTCAATGAAACGCAAATATTTATGGCTTACCATTCTGGTCTTCCTGGCACAATCCGCACGTTTTCCTGCAGAACAGTCGGACGGGACCGCGGTAGGGAGACATTGAGGAACAGTGTCGTTGACTGCGCCACCTTTCACATAATTCGTACTTCTTAGGCAACGCGTCTTCACAAGATGCTGTAAGGGTGAAATACAAAGATCAGGGATTTTATGAAAGAAGGAAGAGATTGGCTATATCTCTAAACACTACAAGGAACGCAACGCAATGCAAGGCAACGCAAGGCAATGCAACGCAACGCAAGGCAATGCAGTACGGTGAAACGAAACACAACCCAATACAACGCAACGAAACACAATACAACGCAACACAGCGTAACACAATCTAATTTCACGCAGTGTAGCGTAACGCAACCCAGCATTCTATACCGTATACACTGAATCGCCCCACAACACACTAAAGAACGTTACCATGGATTCTAATTAGTAGACTATATTTGAATAACTTGCCTGCCAAAGGGCAAGTCTCCATCAGCAATCAGTCAATCAGTATCATAAATAAAATCATTAAAAAACTAAGTACTTTCTCTGAAACTTTTTTTGTTCAATTTTATCTGTGTTGCAAATGCCACATGTTTCAACGAAATATAGGAAAGAAAAGTCCTGTACGTTTGTATATTTAGATTTCTCGAGAAAAAAAATGAATTCATCCATGCATAACGAATTACGCAACACAATTCATGTTTTAAAATGTAATAACTTTGGGTCGGAAAGCATATGGAGCGTCAATTGGATCTCTCCTCCAATTCACGGCAATTGTATGGTGCAGCGTGCTGAAATAAGTCTGTATTGTTTAGTTCTTATTGTATTGATTTGCTTCTTCGCTTTGTCAAAAAGCCGCTTCTTCCTTTTTTAAATAACAGTAAATGAACTTTTAGTAAAAAGATATCTTGGTTTTAGCCTGTGTGATCAGTCGTACCGAAAAATCATTCTGAGAGTGCCATGCCAAGGTTTTGTACGTGAAAATGATGGTTAAGATTGCAGCTCAGAAGAGAATTACTGTTGCGGTGTAGTGCCAGTAAAAATATTAATACTTTAAAATTTCCTTAAGATAATGCAATCCTAAATTTCGCTTTACCATTCTCTTTTCAGCTGTCATATAATTCTAATTTGTTTGCAAAGCTCTATAGCCCGCCCGTTGGACAAGGGTATTATGCCGTTGGTCTAGTCTCTCGACATTCTATTGGGAAGACTCAAAACCACGCACTTGTTGGTAAGAGTAGAGTAGGGATCCTGATGTTCTGGCCTGTATCTATACATTGTAACTGAAAGCCATTGGCGCCCTATATATCGCTTTTATGAACATCTATTGTGGCGCCCTATATATCGCTTTTATCAACATTTATTATTTTACTGATTTGTAGATAAAGTAACCTGAGCAAAATATTCTACCAATAGTTGATACAAGCAAAAGAAAACTTATGTTCTGTTACAACTGTTTCTTATAGATTAGCACGAATGTGGCATGTCCAATATTTGTCTCTCAGCAGGAATGAGTTAAGTTACGACTGCAAAGAAAACCAATCACTCGAGATGCTAAAGGCAAAGAAAACAGTCTTTGTTCCTTTTTGTTCTGGGGGATTCACAAGTCAATCAGTCTCGCTAACGTTTGCCATTGCTTGTAATGTTCGCTGATATTTAATTTATCGGAACCAGCCGAGCTATAAAGGGACTAACATTGTCAGTTCAACAGCAGACCAGAGAATTCATAATTCCCTTACTGTTTGCTTTCAATTCCGCGACTCGGAAGTGAACCGTTAGGGAGTACTAAGAAATCTTGTTGACAAAATAGCGTACTGGGAATGACACGGTTAAAGTAAATTGTTTAGGTAAGTAAAAAACGATTTCATAATCAAAGGACAGATTAGTAGCACTTACTGATGATCGTAGCGTATGCCGTGGAAAGGAATATGGATAAAACAAACCACGCAGCAACGGACTGCAAAGCTTTCATCTTTCTCGGAACCTATGCTATTTGAAAACTGTCTTCTTCAGTAGTTCTTCTTTCGCCGCTTGCGTTGTTCACTAGTTTTCACCTTTGACGTTTCAGTAGCTATGCTGTATCCGTAAATGCTTGTTTCACAAGGTTAAATTATCTTAATTCTGAACTGGCGTCAGTTGTTTAATGTTCCCTAGTAACTGAACTTTAGTTCAAAACATCTAGTCTTCGGTTACAAAAGAAATTACAGTATGTTTGTTAGTTGTTCTTCTTAGCTGAATTATTCCTAAAGTAGACAATAATCAATCTGTAAGAGAAACTCTTAGCTTTAATTATTTGTAGAATAAATCCAAAAGATTCACAAATTGATTTTTAAGCCTTTCGGAACAAAACATGATGAAATAATCAAAGTTCAAACTGAAACTATCTTTCACACACTAATGCTGTGTATTTAGATATCGAGTAAACTATGTTATTTTTAGGCAAACCTAAAGGTGGTGTACGCAATGTTTATTTGAAAAATTAGTTGCGTGAAGTTGGATAAAATCTGCGATGCAGATTTTGCTTAGAAACGGAAGCACTAAATGAACAATTTAAATTTTGACAAAGTTCATATTTGAAAACTAGCATTTTGCAGAATGTAATTTGACTGTTTTTTTTAACACAATTTATACAACTTATTGTATCATTTCTTGAAGAAAAGCAAACTGCATTTGCCGTTTCAGTTGTCTTTAAGGTAACATTATACCAAGATATTATATCCTGGCTTCCCACGCGAAGAGATATTCATAATATTCGTTAGCTAACTTTGTGGGCGCGTGTGCGTCTACATATACGTAGGCCTGAATATGATGTACACTTTTGTTTGACTTTTCTTTCAAGGGTGCTAATCTCACTAAAATGAACCACAAACAAACACAAGACTCGACTTTGAAACTCCTTTTCAAATCACGGATTTAAACAATAGCGGAATAAAGTAACAAGCTTAGGTTTTGCCCTTGTTCACTGCAAAGCAGCCATGAAACATCAACTGAAATCCCTCACACTCACATATCATATCAGACTTTCAGTTGATCAGTTTAGAATTAGGAAGACTTCAACTCGGTGACTGTTGAAATTCTATTTTCTTCTTTTCTCTTCTTGCCTTTATGTATCATTTTTAAAATTCCGTTTTATTCATTTATCCATTTTATTTTATTATTTTATTCAGCGGTCTTGCTAAGTCCCTCAACTGCTGAACCCTTGTACTTCATGTAAACAGGTAGCTGAAAAGCCCCGTGGGGAGCACCTGTATATATCTGTATCTATCTGTAGCTTTATCATTGTGTGTCTGAAGGAGCTTGAAGGAGTGAAAATTGTAGCAACAAGAAACTGTAGTATGAAAGCGATGCTAAAGACAGGACAATTTATTTCCTAAATTTGGGCAATTCACGTTGTATTTTCAAGAGGACGGTGGACAGGTGGTCAGCTTGATAAATTCTCACGTGCAGTTCATTGTGTTTTGTCATTAAGCCTTTTGTTCTCTGCCGGTCTCATTTTTCAGTACATCAGTTATAGTTATGGCAATTCCCTTAAAAAAGAGCTAAAATAAGAATATCGTCCTGTTGCTACTGACGATACAAGATTAGTCCAAATACATTGACAAAGACAGTCAACAATGTGCAAATAGCATTCATTACAATTTCAAATTGTATACTAATAAAGGGTGAATTTGATATATTAGCATGTTTCCCGCACCTATGTGATAGTCATCAGAGAGGTTAAAACTCTAACATTCTACATACAGACGCAGACAAGTGCAGACCGGTTAAGGAGAGAAACACGCGAAGAAAAGAACTAAACTACCTCGAGTGATATCTCCTTTTGATTATACCGAACCATTTATTATTAGGCGAATTCTTGCTTAAATCTCTTAGTCTCTCTTTTCTCTCTTTTTCTTTGTAATTTTGTGTCAGTGCCAATGACACTTGCTGTTACCCTTCTCCCAAATCCTTCTACCCCCGGACGAACAAATGTTCAGGCTCTAAATTATACGTCAACTGACTGTGTAAGAAGTGTGCTCAACTATCGATAACGATAGCCCAGTAACTGAACTCTCGTTTCAGTACCCTAGTCTAGCTAGCCTCTGGTGATCTATCGAGTCTAGGCTCTGGTACCCAGGGTATAATACCCTATCAGACACTAGACTACGTTAATATATACACTCATTTCAGTTGAAAGAACGTGTCATGCCCATAGAATGAATTTTTAGAATAATGTTTTCAAAAGGATGTGGGAAATGTACTGGTGAATCCACCTATCAGTCAAGTATTAAACCCTTTCGATCCTCCCACCTAATACAACTAGGTGGCTTCCGGAAAAATAATTCACCTCTCCCACCCCCAGGAGAAATTATTTTCTACGGGCCTGGTTCTGGACCTAACTATCAAATGACAGGGCCAATCAGATAATAAATAGAGAATATTACACCGTGATACGATTTTTATCTTTGAGTGTTGATAATAAAGGATATTTTCAACATGAGAAAATAAAACTCGTATCTAAAAGTGGCCATGTAATGTTCTGTTTACTATTCACTAAGTCGTAAATGTGGGAAATCTTCGGAAAATCTTCGGAAAATCTTCGGAAATCTTCCGTAACCTTCGGAATATTCGAAAATGTTCTAAAAGTATTTTTTTATATATTTGGAATTAAAGACAACATCACGCAATAATGCTTTTGAAAAAGAGCACTCGGTAAATGAGTATGCTTCGGTCACTGTTACGATGCTATGCGTATGCTTGACATACTGAAACTGTCATAAACATGCTAGTAAACAGATTCAGATTCCAATGGAATTAATTATTTATATTAGATGCAATCTTTGCGTAATGATCTCAAACTCAATATACTGCACGAGAATCATCTTTACAGGATGCATTAAGAACCGTTTTGATGAGTTTCAATCAGACCAGAAGACCAGACAGCACCAGAGGACGACCCACACTATGACAACAACAACAACAACAACAACAACAACAACAACAACAACAACAACAACAACAACAACAAACTGAAATCGTTCAGTTATAGAGCAGTAAAGATCTGGAACGATCTTGATAAGGAGCTGAAACTGAGAAAGTTCTTCTTATGCATCTTTTAATAAGAATCTTGGCAGACGTCACCTAATTTCAGAATATTTTGGAGAGTTATACATGTAGAATAAGGCAGAACTTATAATGAGGCTCTGAGTCCAATGTATAAAGATTGTTTTTTATTTAAGAAAACAGTTTAGTTTTTAACAAGGGTGGACTCACTTTCACTCCGTGGAGCCTTATGACCACTCTAAGAGGGCTTTTAAAATTGCTCATCCCAGGTTTATAAGTTTCTTATCCTTCAAACGATTTTTTCATTCCACATATAATAATATTCTTGTCTTCATCTTCGTTTCTGGAACTTTATATCTTTAACTGCTACCTCTGGCCCTAGAAATCCCTTCAGATTTGTTAATGTCGCACTCTTTCTTATTTTTGCCTTTATTGATCATCATCAAAGAGGTCAGTTAAAAACTCTAACAGGATACAGCAGGTGCAGACAAAGACAAGTGCATCTTCTCTCCTCTGGGAGATGTGAATTAAATTGACCTTCGGTAATCGTCGCGTAACACACGCATCGGACAGTAGACAACCTTATCTTTATTGTAATATCTCTTCAAAGTTTTTGATGCAGGACTCGACTGCGACTCGGCTGACCTAAATCTGCATGTATCTGCCACTGTTGACTGCACAGAACAATCGTAAAGTTTACAGATGCCAAATTTAAGTTCGTTTAACTTTAAATTCCACGTTAGAATTAATTATCTAAGATTGCAATTTCAGTCCATGCATAAGCTGGTTACTGTTTAGAATTAACTGATATATCTTGGAGAAAAAAATATTATTTGATATCTTATGCGAACATAAATGTGTTGAAATAGAAGTGCATTTCATTATGTTTATGATGATTTATAATCTTTATGATGTTTATAATCTTTACTCGCCATTATCAAATTGAGGATTTGATGTAAATAAAACAAATCCGTGATTCATTGCTGGGAAACCAAAATATTGCATAACAATTTGTATACTTGGCATGGTAGAAAATGAAAACTGTCTCATGACAGCACTGAAGTATGAAATGGAACAACCATTCTGTATTTACAGTTCAGTTGCTGCACGGAAATGTAATGAAATGGTTTTTCTGTAAACGAATATAGTTTAAATACAACATATAAATTAAAATATCAGTACTTCTACGAATTCCTCCACAACATAACAGTAAGCTCCTGTGAACGTAGGTTTCTTCTGGTATGGCTATTTTTGTATTTGTTGGGGGCAACGACGTTACTCATCCGGATCGCTCATTCCGTCATCAAATATTCGCATGACGATATTCACACTTGGAAACGGGAACTGCTTGAGTGGAAATCATTCACATGTAAAAATAGAGCAGGACATTATGCATTCTAAATATCGGCACTGAATTTGGCACTGCATACCAAAAGGGAATGTCGCGCAGGAAACAGGAAGATAGATTCGATAATTCTAAACTCTGATTTCCTCAAGTCACTGTTATTTATTTGGCTTTATTGACTAAATACCAGACGAACGTTTGAAAAGTACGAACTCGAAACTTTTCGCCAGTTTAAAGGGCGAATCTGTGTCATTGTTGCTCACCAGTGCCGGAGCACTGAGTATGGGGCGACTGAAGACAAACATAATTCGGATTTTCCTTGTTCTTTCTTTACTGACCTTACAATGTCATTATGGCCTGCCCATGGATTTTCAACCTGAGAGGGAAGCGTATGAAGGTATGTGAACATTAATACAAGACACAACATGAGATTAACACTGCCAACATGCCACTAAATATATCAAAACTTCAGTATGCTAATGGGAAGAGTTTGATTTCTAATAACGTAAATAAGCTTGGGTTTTGAGTTGATCTAGGAAGAGATAAAATATGAAATGTGCGTGTTAGACATCTCAAAGTAGAAACCAGTGGACTTTAATTACATATGAGTCTAGAAGACTTCAAGATCTCAGATACATTGCTGTAGAATGAAAGTTATCGTTGAATGATTTCCTAGCTCTTTGAATAATAATACTCTTATAATAGTCATATCAAATATAAGTTATCAATCTATACCAAACTTGGGCCGATTAAACGTATATAGAAACAAAAGTATAGTTGATATCTATATAGCTTATAGTCATGATTTAGATTAGTATATAGTATAGGAGTTTATAATTCTTGTTCTTGCTCAACACGGAAAACTTGAGTTATTTTGCGAAACTCAGTCTCTATGTTGACGTGTTATGTAGTTCGCGGTTGAGCAAGTATCAATTGATCAAGAAAGAATTTGATTATCATATTAATAAAACGTGCTCTAATTCGCAGAAATCTGTTCCTTCAAACAAAGACTGTCTTAGGAGAGCTTTAAACGCAAAATTGTAAAACCAATTAACTGTAGGGTATTGTAAATCGAGTAATTGTCATCATAGACCGAAATATAATGCCTAAGTTATTCCTTTCGTTCATGTCGTGACGATTCGATGAACCTGTTAATATATGGGACGTTGGCATTTATAGGGTCGTGGCTTTGTTGTTGATGCACATCCGTTTAGTTAGCCTTTTCCCTGATTAATTGTCAACTTTTCATAGCAATTGGTACAGTCTTTAAAAAGGTACAAGGGGCACAACACAGGAAGAAATGTAAAATGGTTCTTTCCTTGTCTAAACTGTCATGATGATATCAATATTATGCGACAAATAACAAGAAAAGATGCATATATTGTTTCATGGTAATCTATTCGCGCGGTATTTGGATGATTTTGACAAATACAGGTCTGGGACAGCAAATTCTAAAAACTTTGTTGGGTGCATGTGTTGATCCAAAACCGTTACAACATATATTTCTCGGTGTCGTTATTTGCAGCTTCAGACATTAGACAAACATTCTATCGACACTGATGACTGGATTTGAAGTCGTCTGAAAACATGTTTATGGGATGTTTTTCTGGTTGAGGTGACTGGTGTACTGTGCTTTATCAATATGATGGATTTAAAATATAGCACTAGAAGCTATTTTAGTATAACGATAAATACTATTTGTCCACTTTTCAGGACATGTAGACGTTTGCGAACAAACTGTAATATAAATAGCAGTTGTATGTTTATTTTTAAACAATGGGCAATTATTATTATCATAAATACACAATAAATGGGTTGAATTTGTTGCTGGTATCTTTGTAGGAATGTTAAAGCTAACAGGATTACATCTCTGAGCAGCCTCAGTTCGTTTAGACGCAATACTTTTAATCTCCTGATCATCACTGTAGGATTACCTGATGAACACTGCATTATTTTCTTATTAAAAGAACCGCTTGCAACATCGAGGCTAAACTCTTTGCCTTTATGCTCGGGTTGAGAATGAGATTTAAAACCACACAACGAATGTGCATGTTTACAGACGAAAAAATGAAATTCATGAGTGCATGGCGAATTTAGGAAAGCTGTTTTTCACTATATTTGAATATTGATTTGAATAGTTAAGTTTTGATTCGTTCGGACCACATGTATCATCAGTAATGTATATTGAATAAATTTGCAGCCGCAGAAAACAAAGCAAGGAACAATGAACCTTGTCCAAAATGGTCTGGTTCTTATAAAGTCTATAAACAAAAACCCGTGTAGACCATATGTACAGTCTATTTTGTTACGAAAACCTACTATTAACACCAACTAAAGGGAATCTGACATACAGCACACGACAAGTTAACTCGGACAATACAGATACCAGTGAGATAAATTTATCGGGATTGAAAGTCGTGATCACCATAATATTGTACGGAAAACTGCTTCCGTCGGGGTTACAAGTCCATGAAAAATCAAATTCAATGAACTACAAAACTCTATTATCCTATTTTGTAACCGGATATTGTAGAATCCCGCGAATGAAGGTAGAGGGTTGTCTAAGCTTGTTCTTTATATTCACACACATACATATGGTATCTAAGGATCTGTCCACGCTGATCCCTTTTCTTTTGAGAATGCATACATTTTTTATGCGTTTGTGCCGGTCTGCCACTCTAAAACGATCGAAAGCGGAAATATTTAGGGACAAAAGACGAAACAAGGACAGACTTGTTGGGTCGTCCTGGACAATAATACATTTCGAAAACAGAGGTTTTTGAAAACGGATGTTTTTAAAAACATATTTCTGTCGACGGGGCCTTAATGATTAAAAACAGAAAGGAGACACTGCATCTAGTATTAAACTAGTGCAACAATTCACACGGTAAAATTAAATGGGTTTGAGTCTGATTCTTATACATAAAGATAACACAAATGGGTAGTTCAGTACAGTTTGACCTGAGTAATCCTCAGTCTTAGAAGCCCCTTCGAATGAGGGTCTGTTTCAGATATGAGGCAAACTAGGTTCTTGTATATATATATATATATATTGCCTATGATGTGTGCCGACATTAAATGAAATTTTAGCCATTTTGGTTATTTTGGTGGTTCTTTTACATTAGTGTGATTTCACTGTATGTCGTTAAGGTATTCAGTGGTTAAGAGGTCGCGAACACTAGCTGTCTTTGTGATGGGACAGAACGACCAATTGTTGATGTGATATGTTTTCGGTTTAGCTGACATTTCGAGTACAACCCTTCATCCACGCAAAAGAGACATCGGTCTTTCTCACCGCTTCGTCTGTCGAATTCGCTTATCAAAGTTAGTAATTTCCTATATATTATTAATAAATAATTGAATTGAAACTGAAAAAATAGGACACGTTGGCAGTCCATAAGCTAATATAACGGCTATTCAACTCCAGTGAAAAGATGGAAAACGTTGGCTTGGCTAGAGCTATTAGTATTAATCTATTGTATGTTGGACAAAAGTTGAAAATTAAATCCTATGTTTACTGGAGGTAGTTATGATTATTCATTTTGTTTCAATTCCGCTTTCGAAAACGTCATTTTCAAACTATTGTAAAACATGGTAGTTAAACTTTCAGTTTCATGCAGATATGTTTATTAATATGTAGCTTCTACTTAAAAATGAAAAAAGAGCTATATTTAACGTGGAGACACACTTAGCTATCAACTAGTTTACAGGTAGTTCACGGAATCGATGAAATTGGAGAATTATCACTGGAATAATATTCTACGTATCAATAAGTTACAAGAATTATATGCAGGGAAGTATGATATATGCAGAGCAAGTAAAAATATTCTGAACATGTTTCGGGATCTGAGAATTAAGCCCAATAATCTGTCAGTTGTGAGTTGTAATGTTCTTTAATATAGAATCGTACAATCTTCCAATATGCACAGGTATACCAAGGGACGATGACACAAACCTGTTTGCTGAGCAAAATGGTAAGAAACTCTAAACTAAAAAAATCTTGAAGGACTGGACCATAAACTCCTTTAACAAATAATCACAAAGATTGATTTAGTTGTGTCATTGTGGGCTATTTTGGAGTTGCTTTCAGCAACTATTATAGACACGAAAACAAAATTTGGCATACCATTAATCTAATTACTAACAGTAACTAGTAACTTGATTATAATGTCCGCCATCTTGGATTTTTTCAATGATACCAGGAAATTGCCTTAATTGGCTAAGATATTATCGAAAAGTTTAAAAATGCAAAAACTATGGTATTAAAGCCAAAATCCTGTCGAAATTATTTCCCGCATTATGATATTTAGTATCATGACATTTTTTATCATGCTGATTGAAATGACTTCAAGACATGAACTTCGTTCTTAAGAAGGCACTTTCTCTTTCAGCAGAAGAACCAGTGAGAGATGAGAGCGCCTATCCAGACGAGCAAGATGGTAATAGTATATAATTAACATTTGACCCGTTCACTGCACTTGTATGTGTCTACTGTTGTACCTCGCGCTCTGGCCTTGTTAGCCTGCGTAGTTGGCGGTCTTGTTTGGGGAGTGGAAAAGTCGGGAATTGCTCGATATTACTCGATCGGGCGCCATGCTGGACGCACGCTAAAGGGAGACTGGGGAGAGGTAAATTGTATCTCTTCCCAGTCTCTCCTTTATCGAGCATTCCCGACTTTTCTGCCCTCCTCAAGTTTCAACAGGATTTACGTGTGTAGTGACAGACTCGAGAGACTCTACCCCAGGGTTCTCAAGATTGCATGTAAATGCGGGTTAGTTTTCGACAACGGCTACCTGAGGTCCCCCACTTCCAAGTAAACAGGCCCCAAATGACAGTTCTGGAATATCCAGGTTTTATCCCCAGAGTAGACAGAGGGCGGCATCCCTACCCCCACCTATCACAATGGATCCTTTAGATCGTATGTATTAGCTGCTCCCTAAATGAGACGTTGCTCAAGAATATCATTTCATACTAGCAGCAGCACCTGTTGAAGACGACATGAGTGAAGGACGAGAAGACAAGCACCTGCAACCAGCCGGTAAATACTGTTTGGGCGATCAGTGTTCATGATAAAATGATTTTAAGTTTTGTTTTTAACTGATCTATTGAAATGATGTCAAAAAATGAGCAATTATGTTACAAATTTGATGTTATATAGATTCATTAAAAATTAACGTTCTTCTTGATTTTCTGTTAAATTTTCGGGCGCCTTCTGCGTCCTTTGTCAGAGCTCTATAACATCATATTTTTGACCTAACTGTACTGCATTCTTTGACATCATTTTAATGGATCAGTTTAAACCAAAACTTGAAATCATTTTAACTAGCGGGTATATATTTAACAAATTTACGATAGCGTTCCCTGGTATGTCTTCTTATAGACCTCTCTTTTTCTCATTGAATGGTCAAAATATTGTGGATTAACGATTCTCCAAACTCTTGAATCCACAACAAATGTTGACCAATCTTACTGGCATTTTACACGATACGAGCGATAAATTTAGCAGTGATTGAGCGTAGATCATTGTATATACTCTTATTCAACCAATCAGAAAGCGAGAATATTACGACATTTTACTCTAAAAAAAGTAAAGCCCTATTGGACTTTCTGGAGTTGGAATTTCTGCTTAAGATTAGGAGAAAGTAATCCAAACTAAACGATCTTCCCAACGCCTTATATTGAATGTATAATCAGAGCAGCCACAGTAGCGAATTACGTGGTATTGTACACAGTACTGCATTAGTGCCACTTACTTAGTTTAAGTCTTGCTAAGGAACATTATATTTTAATTTCTGTGTGGTATTTTTATACCGGACTGGTATTTTATGCTACGGCCAACCTTAATTTCTTTGTACTTTTGTCAGTTGCATTAACTTGTTTGTTTTCGGTTTTCAGAAAACCTTGAATGGTATTTATATGATCCAGTCATTTCTCATATTTGGCATTTTCTTTTTTAAATCATTTCAAATTAATTCAATTCAATTCAATTCAATTCAATTTAACTCAAGTCAATTAAAGTCAATTAAGTTCAATTTAATTCCTCCACACATCTGACTGTTTATTGTTTTTGTTAAAGGCCAGTTAACACAGGCGAGCAGGCCAACTATTACTAGCGAGGAGGTTTTGTTGACCATACTCGAAACTTGATGCAACTTGGTGGCGATTTTCAAAACTACGTTCGAAATAAATTGGCATTGCAGTTTGAGAGTAAGAACAATTGCAATGGAAATCGCTCACAAAAATTGGACAAATTGCTTGTGTAAACAGACCTTTCAACTTCTCGAAAGGTAATGTGAAGGGAATAAATCGAACAAATAGAATAACTCAATTTTCATTTTTTTTATCCGCAAATCCAGAACAAGAAGACGAAAGTGAAACCAAAGCGAAAACTGGTAAGATCAATAAATAGAATGGAAAAATATTTTTACCTTGAATCTCTTTTACGGAGGTCACATGTAACTAATATTTGTAATAAATCTGATCTACAATCCCAGACATAAAAGCTTGTGACAGACTCAATATCGTATGGGTCCGCCACGCCTTTTTGCAATGTAGCGCCACAGCACGGAGTGCACGTTCAATTCTAAGTGAAAGCGGATTAATAGGCTTAGTGGCCCAAAGTATATGCCTGGGATTGCAGGTTTCCAAAGAGGACATTTTATATGATAATTTGGACATTACAATTACAATTACATACGCTAAATTAAACACGGAACATCATTCATCAACACAAAATCAGTTGAGGAAGATAATTTGAAACTTTGCCTGCTCCATTTTCGGTAGTTAGATTTCCAGAGTGACTAGAAATGTTGATTAATTAGGGTTTCATTAACTTGTAGACTAGTTTATAGGCTTGGGACATTTCTGGTATTGTCGAGACAATCTGGCGGGCAAGGCTAACAAGAGAAAGGAAAGACATATATAGTTGTACACATTAATAAGACAAAACTGTTTTATGCTTTATTACAGGACCAGGAAGGCAAAATGACCCAACACATGAGGAGGAGAAAGCTGGTAAAATATTTTAAAAAATCTCCCTATTGTCACTGTGCGAATGCTTGTATGCGCGTGTCTATGTATGTATGTATGTATGTATGTATGTATGTATGTATGTATGTATGTATGTATGTATGTATGTATGTATG
>JANVCJ010125929.1:0-16091 GCA_026413505.1 Epizoanthus ramosus
ACCCTGATCAGGGTAGTTTAATACACTTCAAACTTAAGATAATTTCCAGTTATTATAAATCTTATCAATTGAAAGCAGTGGATAATTCATACTTTGCCCAGATTCAGACTGGATTTTGGATTTGGTCAAAACCAATTGCAGATATATTTTTGTAATCTGATTTAGCTATCAATTGAAAATCTAGTGTACAGGTATTGGTTGATTCACACACTCACTTGAAAAAAATCACACCCTCCATCCCCTTGAACGCATGACTTGATTAGTGTAAGTCAAAGTAAATGACAGTCTTACAGTCAGGGCACAAGTGCCGCTCCATTATCTGTATGAAAGACTACTCTTTAATACTATTATTATGACAGTTTGGTCCTGCCCCTGTTTGACTGTGACAATGTCGTTTGGGAGAATGTTCTACACTTTACTGGCCATGGCCGATCTATTTCCTCTTAATTATGGATATTCAATTAGCAAGTCACTTTTTGACCGAAAATCGTTCAGTCAAGAAATGGCTTGCACATGGCCTATGTTGAGGGAAACTTGGAAAACTCCCGTTCTGCTACCTGCTGACATATCAAACAGTTAGACTGGTATCTAAGTAAGTCAGTTGTGTTCTCAAATAATACTGTCATTATTTTAATGTTTTTGTTCCAAATAATTTTTAGATTTAACGTTTTACAACTGTATAGTCATTTAGTGCAATAAATGAATTTTAATCAGACACATTTTTTTAATGTACTACCAGTATTTATAAGCTGTCTATATTTTGCCTTTAGTTATAAGCAATTAATTTTAAAATTAAATGTTCAAGGGACTAAGAATTAATATTTCCGAGAAGCATCAAGATCCGGTCACATGATGCAACATTGTATGTGGTAAAAATGTGTAGCCACTCCTGCAATTGTTGCACGTAACATTGCAGAAGTAGAACCCGATCCTACTTCTGCAACATTTATCAAAATCTTGCTGGAGTGGCCACACATATCTGAAAAAGTTTGTGCATGTATCGATATCATTCATTAATTAATAATATATTAATTAATGAATAAAAATATAATTTAATTATGTTTTGCCATGAGTAAGGGTGGGATGTACCATACCATAAAGTCATTAAAACTTATAGGTACATGTAAGCTCTTGCCTCCAATTACCCACCCCCCCAAAAAAAACAATCACAGAAAAGGTAAACAAGGTAAAGGTAAATTTACTTTATTTAACATTGGTAGTTCCATCAGCTGTGAAAGCTCGCACTTTACCCCCTCACTCCACCCCACAGATGTTGAGGTCACTGAGAATCAAACCTGGACCTCTGGCTCCAAAGGCTGCGCACTAACCAACTGAGCTACGCTTGTAACATTTCAATTCTTTATTTTTATCATGTCCTCATGGGAGCAAGATGGTTCCGTGTTTCTGGTATACTATTCTGAAAAAAAATTCTACAACATATAAAGTGCTACTAAATACTAAAACAACTGAAAAAAAACTTTACAAAGCAAAGGCTCTGTAGGAAGCTGCATAAAATTTTGTATTTCTTGCAAAGTGCTTGGAAAAGACAACATGTATGTGAAAATTATTGGCTAAATAAGTCAATTTATTTAGTCAATGTTCAGTTCTGCAGCTGAGCCACTGGCAGCAGAGTTGAGAAGAGAACACCGACTATTGACCTTGAATGTGTACTGTAGATGGCCAGTGTTAATAATTATTGTGGTTATGTTCAGCCACGTGCCTTGACTTGCTTGACCTTGAATGGATTTCTCTTCTTCATCTCTTTCTTGTGCTCACGATCCTATGATGAAATGGAGCACTAAATATTAACCATTTTAATCCCAAATGTGGTAGAACTAATGTGCTGTTATGTTACTAAGTTCTTATTACGAGCGTAAGCGAGGCATCATATTCTAGACAGGATCAATAGGCCGGGGAGATTTCAGGATGATTCTCCCCAGTCCATCCGAATTATGCGCGCGGTTTAGCTGTGGAGTTTGGAGCCAGTATGAGTATCGATAGATACTGGACCTGAATGCTGTTGCAGATCGACTGATCCCCGATCGAGAATTTAATATTGTCAGCCAACCATCCAGATCTTCTCGCTCGAGAGTTTTGTTGATAATATGAACATACTCAGCCAGTCTTCAGGTGAAAAGCTCGGCACTTCACTTACCGTCGTTAATTGCTAGTACATAAATTATATGTTTTAGGATAAAATAGTTGGGAAACTTGGTAACTCATCTGAGAAAACAAATCTTAATCTGAAATCTGATTTTCTAGTCATGACAGGTTCTTTAATTTCTGCTTCCAATACAATCATAATAAAAAAATGAATAACAAAATAATTTTACAAATTTCTATTAATAATAATAATAATAATTTAATACTTATAAAGCGCTATTTACATAAATCTATGCATATGAACAACAGCGCTAATTTGCAATTATAATAAATACAATATTAATAGTGCAATTTGCTGTTTACAGAAATAATTATCTAAGATGCACCCAAAGCTAACAAAACTGTAATTTCATAAATCTAGTGATATTCAAATCTTTCTTGTTATGATCACAAATCTCGTTATCAGAGCCCAAGCTCTTTTAGGTCTGCAGCAAGGAGCAAAGGGCTCTGGGATAAAGCACGAGCTGGTGCATGCGCAAATCACTGCCACGCTAGTGGGCTTACAGACAATCAAAAATTCTGTATAACTAACTAAAAGTAGTCTGCAGATTATATTGTGGACTGGCTCTTGCTTTATTCCAGAGCCCCTATGGGCTCTGGGAACGAGACTGGTACTTATTTCTAAAATGCAAAACATAACAAATATTTCTGGTGGCAAAAGTACATGTTGGCACTACCTGTACTAGACGTGCATTCTCATCCAGTATGAGACAGTCCAATTTACATACCTCCCATTTGCGTTGCCGTTCAGAATCATCTTCATCCATTATCCGTTCCTTTTCAGCCCTTCGTTTATCCTCACGGCGCTGCTGTGCAGCCTATTAATACCAGAAATAGTACAACAACATTTTAATACATTGTATTAATGATATAATTATATGCTTTATAGCATAAGTTTCAGTGAAATAATACATATAATACTTTATTATTACTAATATCCAACATAGCAGTAAAAACTGAATTACACTGATTTACATGTACATTAAAATATGTATATAATTATACAAAAATTATTTAGGTAATTATTACTTAAGTTTAAATACAATGATGGGTACATATAAAATTACAAGCCAGGATATTAATGTATGCCTTACACTTGAATGTGTAAATGGCAATTAACCATAAATTTATCTTACCTCTTGTCGCTGGGAATGACTTTGCTTCAGTAGATTTTCTTCTAATTCTCTACGCTTTTTCTCAGCTTTGGCCTTTGCCTGCAAGAATAATTATTATAAATTTTAATAATGACAAATATTTTATAAATTGCCTGCAAAAATACCAGATTCAGAAAATTGCATTTTTAAAAGAGTGAAAACATGAAAAAATTTTGGATTGTACTAGTTGGAAAGGACTTGTTCTCAAGTGCGCAGCTTACCTCTTTGCCAAGTCTGAACTTTCTTATTCTGTCAATGCAGAAGAGGACTAGCTTCATCATGGGTTCTAGCTTTACCATATCTGCAGACTTTGTATTTTTCCCTTTTGCTACCACAACTGTGAAAAGATACAAGAGAACAGACATTTTAAAATACTAGCTACAAGTAACTTACCACATGAATTCACTCTAACTTTCAGGGTCCAAAATGGAGGTTTGGAGTTCCAACACATAATAAAAGCTCCCAGAGCTCCTGGATAAAATATAGGGTTCAGAGGTTGACAGAACTAACTGTAGAGCTAGAACTGGGTTAACACAGAAACTGAGAACAACATGTAGCAGAACTCTTCCCTGACATTGTAAGTTATAGAAGTTGTTCTTATTACCATAAGTAAATTTGTAGATCATATTAAAATAATGCATAGCAACTGAATGAAAACTCATTGGGAAAACACAATCCCATGTTCCCGTGATCTATTGTTGTTTTTATAACTTACATAACTTTGGTAATGTTTAATATGAAAGGGGACCTGGACAGTTACAATTCTCCACCAGTGAGAAATACATGGCATAAACTTACATTTATGACATGAAGGGATAAATGACACCAACAAAATTTGTTGAAGGCAACTGTAGATTTAAACATTCTATCTAATGACTGAAGCCTCTCAGTCAGTATGGACACCAACTTACTTACCATTGAAATTAAAAATTAAGACTTTCTTTGGTTTTACTGGTTTAGTATTCTGAGACTCCCTGGAAAGTAGTAGTAACAAATAAATTATGTTAGTTTGATTAATCTCTGTTGTTTATTATTATTATTTTTTGTTTTAGTTTGTGACTAATTATTACATGATAATTGAACTATAAGTTGGGGTAATTTGGGCATTCATCAAAATTAATATACAACTTGCTGTAGGTCACTGAACAGTTTCTGTTGCTTAATTTTATATATATTAATAATGATATAAAGAATAATGATATACATGTATTAATGATGAAATTGATAATGATAATAATAATTTATAATTAATAGTAATTCTGCTCACACCAAATTATGAAAGAAATTTCCCAGTTATAATCCCTCAGAAATTCAAGGAGATTCATTAGCTAGTACCCTAGTCACTCAAAATAAAATGTTAAAAACTTTTTGACATCAACATTTTTTAAATGGTTCTGATTTCTTTTCAAATAATAAATTTATTCCAATACATTCAAGGGCTCTATGGACCATAGAACCCTACAAGCTTCATATACACTTACTCCTCTTCCTGCTTTGGTCCCACATACTGATCAGAGAACATCAGTGACTCAAACATATCTTCATTACTTGATATCGCCTTTGTTACCTTGAATGAATGACATACAACCAGCCACATACAGGTATATTATTGTGATCACAGAAACTTTGTTATCTAACACATAATTGTTATTGTATCTATGATATATATGGTACATGTTTTATCATAGGGAAATTTCAGCTGACATAATGTTTGTATTAAAGCAAAACTTTGCAATTCTAAACATAATGATACTAGTGTTTGTGATGTATGGCCAGGTTCAATCATCTTATATACAGCCATAATTAACTCTTCAAAGACAAAAAAACTGATTAAAGTACTAAATGACTAAATGAGGAGGGGCTAAATCTATCCCTCATTTTTTCAATGGCCATAATTTACATCTTGATTTGAGGAGGGGGTTATCCATTTCTTAATAAATTGTTATAATTGTTTTCATCTCTCAGACTACAAATTAAAACACTGTTTAATACCCTTTGATAACAATTTATTTCCAGTTTTCATCAACTGAAAGTTCACACACACACTGTTTCACATTCCCACAGTTTAGGTTGAAATAAATCAACAAACTCTTATCATTTAAAAATCATGTAAAATGTAAGTATTGGCTTTTGCCAGCCACTTTTTTTAGCGACCTCCCCAGTTATACTTACTGTATTTACCATAATTATTCAATCTTACAACTGTGTTACAGATCTGTGTATCATATCTAAAATACTTGCCTTTTATTCACAGTACATGTGAACTTCACATAAACTTTAAATGAACATATATTGTAGACAAAACAGTCTACAGTCAGATAAACTGCAGTTTCATCTCACCTGGGATATCAGAACATGATTTGCAACCTCTGCAGACTCAGTTAACACATAATATGAGCTTGGCAGGTCATATTTATTGCCAGGTCTTCTGTCTGGGCAAAAGAAACTCTGCAGACGACAAAACCATAAGTGATCAGTTGAAGTTAACACTATCACAGGAGACAAAGGGGTTGGGAAGAAGCAAAGATCAATGAGTGTCACTGAAGGAACATCTAATGTAAGGCATCAGTATGAGTTCACTAGAATAACTTCAGTTTATCATTGGGTTGGCCCCTGAGTATTTTGGTTTTGGTAGGTTTATTGTTTATTGTTTATTGTTTATTGTAAGCTACAAAAATCCTTTAGTTACAAACTTGTACAGCCTTGGAAGTGCTTCTAACCCAGGACTTTATGGTATATAAATCATAATAAGTATATAATACATGTATGTCATGACAATATTAACTCAAAACTGTGCCTTACCAAATCCTGTAGTTCCTTTTGATACTTAGTAACTGTCTTCTTTGGAACTATAGCAAATACAAAGTTATCCATCTCGTCCTCACTCATGTGAACTGTAACAGTCTACAGGTTGGAAAAATACAATCATGACAGTCAAATATATAAATTAATATATTTAAGTAACTTACACCAACAACTGATAGTTACCTAAAAATAGTATTAATATTAAATTAATTTATATACTTTTGCCTATAAATATAATTGAATTAATATAATTTTATCTGTTCTGGCATGCTAATGTGCATATACATGCAGGTCGAGTGCACCACTTCATGTCCACACTGTTAAAATGTCTTCTTAAACTTAATTTATTGCTCAGGGGTCATGGTGCCAGTGAGTCAACTTTTGGCACAATCAATACCAGTAATAACTGTCATTGGCCAGACATACCCTGTTAATTTTATACCATGTCACTCATAAAAAGCCAGCAAGATTGACTAACTAATAAAATTTGTGGTTCTTTGTTGTACAAATCAAAGTTAGGATACATTTAGGTTTTCATGGTATGTACTCCAACTTACAGACCAACATTTTGTGGCCAAGCTGGTGCCTCATAAATCAACTGTTTACAACATTCTGACCATTCAACGACAAAAACATGGTCCACAAGTGGATACACAATAAAAAGCTACGTAACCATAAATGTGTTAAATTAATGATCACATATATTTCCCACTATTTTTAGGCCCAAATCATGCAACTGTTAAATCTAAAACAAAACAATCCTTCCTGGTTTTTTTCTCTTTAGTGACAACAACTGCAACAATGACTTCATGTATGACTAGAAAATAAAAAGACATATAAATGCTTAAGTTTTTAAACTCTTACAAGAGTATCCTTCGCAGGCTTGAAAAAATATGTCATCACATTAACAAGGTCATGACGCTTCTGCAGCTGAAAGAGAAAAGTAAACATAACAATTAGTTCAGCACAGTTATTACAATTGATACAGCCATGTAGAATCTACTTTCTCTGGTACCCCAATCTTATTGCAGTTGGTTGCATGAGTGGTTCTTCCTAACTGCACTCAGAGGGTATAGAAAATTAACAGTATTTACAATGAAAAACAAATAGCAATTCCTCAATTCAATCATATAATTATGTTGTGCACAATGTATGGCTACCACTAGTAGACTATTGTCTGCAAAATCAACTAAGTCTTCAAATTACAGAATGTGGAAAGAAGCTCTCGGGGAAATGTCCATGAACTGGGCTAATAATAGACAGGCATACATGTGGAATGCAACATGATAAATACCCCTTCTTTCTGCAAGATTTGGCATATACAGTCATGCACACAATGACGCCATCTGTTGTTAGTGAGACCAAATACCAATATATTATCTGTATTTGTCTCCATTCACATTTAGGAGAACTAGGAGGCATCTCTCTAAAACTGTCTGTAACTGAACACTTCCTAGTTTCACTACATACAATACTGTTTACTCTGCAATGGAAGCACATTAAGTAGGAGTGGATTAACATACAGCTGGATAATTCAATGCTTATAGGGACTTGAGCCCCTTTCATACATTTGTGGATTTGCTCTGAACTGCATACTAAGTACTGTAGGAAGTAACAATTTATTCTGATTGGTACAGTAGTAATTATTATTCCCAATCAGAATACACTATAGTTTACCTAGTTCCACATCCTTACATGTAGATTTGATTAGATTAGATTGAAATTGAATAAATTAGATCAGATTAGATTAGATTATTTAGTATCTATTAGATTAGATAAATTAAATTACAATACAATAAATTACAATACAATAATCTTTATTAATTCTCCAAAAAGGGCTTTTCAGAATAGATTCCAGTAGATAGATTTTACCATTATTAGTAATTTTAATTTTAGTTTTTAAACAGTAAATAGCACATATGAACATAATTATATACCCATGTAATTTGCGCTTTACAAATGCTAATTATTATTAATTATTATTATCCAAGAGTAGAAATCTAGCAGAACTAATGTATACATCAGTCATGAATGTAGATGCATTTATTTAGTATACATAGCATACAGTTCAATTATTATACCTTTATCTCCACCAACAACCCATCACATCCTGTCCTCCCTGTACACCATAGAGTATACAGACTTTCACTCTCCTTTACCAACACTCCCTGCTGGGGCTCATCAGAAGAACCATCGTCACCTGTGTCAGAAAACATCGACAGATAAAGCTCAACTCATTAAATTATTATACAGCTGCAAAATATTTAGTAATAAATCTTATCCAGCATACAATCTTAGTTAGAAATTATTATGGAGTCAATGAACTACACAATTATTAAGCAAATATTCAAGAAAGTTGTTCACTTCATCTAGTATGTAGTTGGTTGTAGTTGTTTGCATACTAGTGCAATAACTTTGGACAACAACCCCCTATATTACCATTATCTTATCAAATCATTAACATTTTCTATTAAATTCTCAGTCATCTGATATTTCGAACATACTGGGAAAGTTGAATTAATCAGCTGAAAAAAAAGTTAGTATGGTAACACCACCGTCTTCTACTCCTCAAGAGAATTGTTCATCAAAACTGTTCTAATTTGCAGTAAGTGTGCTTAAATACAACTTTTGTGGATATACCTTACTAGTTACAATCCAAGTATGTGAAAAGTATATTAAGTACACTAAAACAGTGCAGAACTTTGTATAGTTATGCATGCAGTCTAAGGTCAGTGTATGCTTACCAACAATGCTAAAGTTTGACTCTAGAAGAGACTTGTGAGACTTGAGCCTGCACAAAAGGAAGGAAAATGTCAGAATTGATTTATGACTTATCCAGGCACTTGGAAATCATTAACGCTTTATTATCTTCATTATTACCATCTTAAAATAACACTGCTTTACTACTTCAAGTGTAGTGACGGCAGGAAGAATTAAATGGTCCCAGAACAGTCCCAAAAGAATACATCAAGTAAGAACAATTATTGTAAAAAATGCTTGGCAGAGATAGACTTACCATGCAGTGGCCAGTCGTGAATTCTTGCTTCTCCCAGCAAAGAAGTTTAAAGCATAAGCTGCTAGACCAGCCAGTGTCAACATCTCAATATAAAAACCTTCCCAGTTGGCTCTGAAGTGAAGTGGAACCTACATATAACAGTAGACGAAGCTGGTAATTACATATTATTTAATTCATTTTTGTGTTACTTATACTGCTGGCATTTATAAACTGGTAAATACTGCTGTCAATGAAATAATTATTATTTTAGTTCACGATAATGAGGGAAATGTTTAAGCATTTTTAGATCCAAGTCAAAAACAATATACAAACTGGATATAATTATATTTATTTACTAATATTACTGTATTGCTAGTATGGTAGAGGTGAATTCAGAAAACTCCACACATCAAGAAAAAGTGTGTACACATACAGTAATGTTCCTGCCACACTTCATTGTTACTAATACTAAATACATAATAATTATATATATACAAAACCATTCTTACCATGTAATAGTTTCTCTCTTTCTCATGTTATGTCTTACTTTCTACAATTATATAAATATTAATTAATTACTAATCAATGAACATTGAAGAGCTGACCTTTTCAATCTTGAGATCTGGTTGTCCCTGCTTGCCTTTTGCTGCTTTATCTTTGCTATATCCCTGCATATTTCATAATATGGTAAAGGAAATCAATAACATGTAAAATAATATTGAGTCGTAGGTAATGATATCTATAATTATATGCTATGTGATATAGTGCCTCGAACACTATGTGATGCGAGTGCTATATAAATTTTATTATTATTATTAATTATTATTATTATATACAAAGCGAAGACTATAAAAGCAAAAAGCAATCTTGTCTGCAAATACTGAGACTAATATGCTTCAGTTCTGCACAGTTTTGCATGAACAAAGTGCCTTAGCTTGATTCTACTGTACTCTAGTCTATTGGAACCTTATGTTCCCAGGCATTCATTACACTCCCCACTTCAATACATACAGTAATTAGCATTTCCAGCAGATGCAAACAAATCCTAGATTATGTGTTGATAGTCTTTGCTTCAAGGAGAAATATTTACCTCAAATTCCTCCTCATCATTGAAGTGATCTAACTCCTCTTCATCTGGAGTCTGCAATCAAAGCAGCTGTATTAATACAGGATTTACTTTGAAAATACTGATGATTATATTATTACACACCTGGCCCCGGTTGTCCAAAGAGTGAATAGCGCTATCCAGCAGATAAATCTTTATCCAGTGGATAACAGAGGCTAAGAAGTTAACGATTATCCACTAGATAAGGATTTATCCGCTGGATAGCACTATCCACTCTTTGAACAACTGGGGCCTGGCCTATAAATAAATTCCAAAAGAATATCTAGTAAATGCTTGTAGGCATACATGGAAAACACTGGAGATTTATACAAAGAATACATCATTTTGTTCCTGGTTGTGTGTCAGGTACAAGTACAGTACGCCCAAGTAAAATGATGGAACAGTAACTTCGCTGTCTCTACTGTGAACAAGTAATAGTAAGATAATATTTTCAACTTTGAGTATTCAACTCAAACACTGACTATAAACATGATAGAAATGGTTAGGAGTGAAAATTGGTTACTTGATGATTGGGGCATTCTATTACTTTGTGTGGACACCTTGGTAGGCAGTTTCTGTAATGGAAACTGTTCAAAAATTCCTTCTAAAAAGCTGACAAAATATGGGAATGTTGGATTATGCCATCCATAGGAGGTGTTTAGATAAAAAAAATCCCATTCCAGTGATACTCCAACATTTTCCACAACTGTGAGATTCCAATCACATACATGCCAACGTTTGGGGAATGTGAGGCGTGAGACATTGCAATCGGCGAGCAACATAGGCGCAAGCTCCTAGGGAGGTCCGGGGGCATGGCCCCCCTGAGAATTTTGGAAAATAGAACCCTCGGAAATGCCATTTCCTGCATTTTGAGAGTGAGTTTGTATGATTATATCTCTACCAAACGCACATGTTATTGGTAGCCTCATTTCTGAGCTGTTTTAAATCAAGTCTCAATTCGACCCCAGGTCGGTTGCGCAAATCAATGGAGCTTCGGGGAGTACAGGGATGATAGCGGGACAGTTTCTCCCAAGCGAGAGTAGAGTATAGCTAACAATATCGGAATGGTCTTTCACTAATTTTTTTCCAAAAAAATTGGAATTTGGGTATTTAATAACAGTAAAGAGCTCAAGTAAGCCTGAGGCATTCATGAGATTATAGAAGTTCAACGTGTGAGCATGAGAATAGACGCTGAGGCATGAGACACATGCCGTAGGGGTGAGAGTTGGTAGGTATGCAATCAATCAAGATTTTTCGATTTATTGAGAAGCACAATGTTAGCAAAAACATACCTCGACTGTGGCTTCATCTTCCTGTTCACTTTCACCGGCTTCTCCCTCCCCTTCTGTCTTTTGTGCAGCTTCACCTGGAATAAACAAATCATCATTCATTAACACATTATAATCTTTAAAATTAGACCTACAGGTGGTTGCAGTTCCCAATTTCAAAAGTATACCATAACCATTACATATATTTTGGATTGAAATGATTGATAAACATTGATTTCTAATTTGTTTCCTTGTACAACAGTCATAAAACGATCGCATCAATAAAAAAGCTATTATAACGAAATAAAAATGCATTTAAGATAAAGATAGAGTCCAATTAATTCAATATCAGTGATATTTTAAAAAACCCTTGTGGCTTGTATTAAAGTTGAAACAAACTAAATAACCACCGATCTTATTTTTTAAGTATACAACTTACAAGCGCCATTTATGGAAACCTCATGCCTATCGACAGCTCTTGCTACGCTACCGATCGATATTTTATCATCGATCACTATCGATTCTCGTATTTGCCATCGATCGTCGAAAAAGCCGGTATTTTTAATTTTAATATCCAAACTGCTTCAAAGCTCAGTTGCAGCAGTACAAATATCACACATTTTTTCATCGGAACTTGAGATCAACAGTATAATTTCCACAATAGATACAGCCAAATATCACTGGCCTATCTGGCTATGAAGGCAACAAATACGAAGCGTGACAAAATCGAAACCATTATGCCACCAAACTTTGTACATAAATTCATAATTTACCAACACCAAACTGACCTTCCTCGTTTGTTGGAGGAGTTTCTTCTTCATCTTCATCACCTTCCGTTTCGAACTCAGCAAAATCGTTCGAAGAATCTGGGGGCTCTTCAGTTGCTGTAACAAACATCAGGAAACCCACCAGCAGAAAGACAATCATTAAAAGCCAAGGCTTCAAAACCGACCGCATGGACGCCATTTTGATAGATTTCTTGAACAGCATCCCATAGTTCCTTGCGCTCTTGAAAGTTATATTTGTCCCAGAATACACTATATTGAAGTTTACATAAAGTATCGTCTTTGAGTTTGAAGCATGGGGGCCATCTTGTTTAGATTCAGAACTCGAACGTAAGGAAAACGAACAACATTTGAAGAAATTGTAAATTGAAAAATACAGAATTAATAGCTGTTATCCAAGCATAGCATTCTGTAAAAAAAGAAGAAAGCTTTCTAAGTTTCGAAATGGCCACAGAGGTCGACTATGGAAGAGAAATTGACAAGGAACGTGAGAAGGAGAGTTTGAGAGTCAAGGATAAAGAAGTTGAGCGAGACAGGGACCGAGACAAGGACAGTCGTAGAGACCGGGACAAAGACAGAGACAAGGACCGGAAGAGGGACCGCTCGAAGGAACGGAGTCGTGAGAGACCTAGGGACCGCGATAGAGATCGTGATAGGGACAAGGACAGGAAGAGAGACAGGGATCGAGACAGGGACAGGAAACACAGAAAGAGATCAAGGTACTCACTGACTAGACTCAATGTGCCCACTAGTTTGTTGTCACTCAGACTAGTAATCATGTTATTATGGTGAATTCATCAATCTTGTTCCCAAACCCATATAAATTTTTTATCTGCCCTGCAGCAGAACTGAAGAACTCTGGTAGTGGTAGCATCCATAGGCCATTGACGTGACACTGGCATTGACCAATTAGAAATGAACAGAGTCAATCCTGGCATGTTGGTGCATGCACGCACTGGCATTTGAATGCACCCACAATCTCAGGCCTTCCTTTTTACCACAAGCCAGATAATAATAATAATAATAATAGTAATAATAATAATAATAGTAATGTAAAAATATAAAAGTAAAATTATGTTGATGTTAAAATGTATATTTAAATGTTTTCACTCTAAATATAAATGTAGATCATCTAATAATAACTTGTTTAAAGTTAAGAGTCCTTCCGCACGCTTAAAATGGCACTTCGAACCATCAATGCTTACAATCGGAAAATGCCTAGGAATGCCCCTGGTTCACATAATTCATGATAATTATAAGTTCATATCAGAGTATTGCTTATACAGCATACATCAATGTATGAATAAAACATACCAACTCAAGTCCTTAGTACCTATAAATATGGATTTCGCTGTTATGACTTCACCAGTTTTATGTCTCCCCTCTCTTTTTGGTATACTATAGTTTGAATTCAAGTCTTACTCATTCTTCAACAGGTCAAGGTCACCAAAGAGGTCAAGGGATGACAAACGACGGAGGTACATGCACTGACTGTGATTGGATCTTCAATATTAATTAAAATAAAATTGTTGATTAAATAGATTTACCAGATGATACAAGTCTGATAAATTACCAAGCTTGTGTTCACACTTGCTAGCTTGCTAGCTAGTACATATATGTGTAAGTACTGGCCAAATGGGTTTGCAAAGAAGCAATGCAAGTTAGAGAAGCCATGTTTGTAAGAAGGGTTTGCAAGCCACTTTGCAAGTTCAAGAAGCGGTGCCGGTTAGCACTGCTTGGTCGACCGATCGATCAGCCGTGTGTGTGGTTAACCATGGCTGGTGTGGTTAACCATGGCATGGTCGATCAAGTTAGACCACAGTCAACTTTGCAGGATTGCGTAATTGCAGGGTCCCTTGATTGATCATGGATTGTAAGCATACAGTCAATCAATCAACCATCTTGGCACAATCATAGTTGACCACAGTTGATGGACCAGCCATCCACGATTGACCACCATCGGTTGATCGGTCATCCACGGTCAATCGATTGATGCTCAGCTGCTAGAATGGCCTACTCTCCCAGTTAGAGAAGGCATTTTGCTGTTTGTAGCCAAACAAGTTGATGTGAGTACTTACTAATTATATAGCAACAGAAACCAACCACACTAATTATATAATTTACTGAAACACAACTTCAGGAAAAATTAGAAGCTTGCATTGACTTGCTAGATGTCCATTTGGTTATGGTTCAAGACAAAATGCTTGACAAGTACATGTAATTCTAAGATTTGGGTATAAAAGCTCAGTAAGACTAGACCTCTCAATGTCTTATCTTTATCAAATGATTGTCCACTGGCCTCTTACCTACATGTATGTAACGTCTTTCTCTTTCCTCCTTCCGCTTTTCCCTGGGATCACAGGAATTATTTGCAGTGCCACTAAAAATAAGTTGATTTTGCTTGAACATGTACATTTTTAAAAACAGGTCACGATCACCAAGAAGATCAAGGGATGAGAAAAAGCCAAGGTATTATTTATGGCTGCCTTGTAGGAGGTTGTGTTCATTTATAATGGAATTCCCCCGTCAGTCACAATGTCCCATTTTCTTTGCCAGATGTTCCCGGGATTCACTAAACTGACCTCAGTTGATGTAGTCACACCAAGTTCGGGTACCTTAGGGTTAGGGTTAGGTTTAGGGTTAGGTTTAGGGTTAGGTTTAGGTGATGGGTTTAGGTTAGGGTTAGAGTTGGGTTAGGTTCAATTTCCGACGATTCGATGTTCACATTCATGTTACATTAAGCTTGCATAATTTCAAGTTGATATAATTATCTCTCAGGCATAAAAACATGTTCTGCTAGTAATTAATCAGCAGTTGCTTGTAATCAATACAGATATGATGAAAATGGTCAACTGATAGAGGAAGAGGAAGATAAAAAGCAGAAACAGAAGAAGATTCAGGTATGTGCAAAATTTCAGTAGAAGAGTGCATGAAAAGTAGCAAGTGTTTTTATGGAGGCACTAAATTATTGTGTATTTGCATGTAGCTCCTGTAGGAAATTCTAACATTTTCTACAAAGTGTAGAGCTCTACACATATTGTTGTAGAGCTTGGCTTGGCTTGTGTTTAAAATATTAATAGCTCTTTTACAATCTCTTCAAAACTGGTTGATACCATGATTATTAATAGTATCTCTGACTGTACGTATGGGTATTATTAATTATTACTCATTATTTTCAAACCATGATTCTAGTTCTGCATTGATTTCATGATATCCAATGAGTTCCTGCTGTTATTTTATGTTATATAACATAAGTTTGTATATTTACAGCCTTTGTCCCTGGAGGAAATGATTGCAAAACGTGAGGCAGAGAAGAAAGCACAGGAGAAGGTGGGCAACAGTGTGTGACACTATAATATGCATCCAAGTCTGAAATACCAACTATACCACAGACTGTACTTACCATTTAACACTGTACTTATTATCACTGACAGTACTAACCACTGTACTAACCACTGTACTGACTATACTAACCACTGTATTTACCACTGTACTAAGGCCAAATAAAAAAATATATGACTGTGGTTCTGGTTACACTGGGAAAAAAATTAGGGTACATGAAGGTAGGTACAATAGGTGCAAACTTTTTATTTTTTAAAAACCTTTTATGTTGCAAACCTACTGGATACCGTACAGATTTCAGATTTCAGATTTTCTTTATTTCCACAGACATTTCATACAATATTGATTATATTAATGAGGGAAAAAAAATTGTGGGGGTGCACAAATTAAAACCCGGGAGGGTTATTTGGGCATTCGTGCACCCTTTAGTTTAAAAATAATATTAGTGATATGCATGTTCATAGAAAGTAAAGG
>JANVCJ010126040.1:0-16089 GCA_026413505.1 Epizoanthus ramosus
CTGCAGGTTTGGTGTGCTGTATTACACCCGTTTGCTGGTTATCGTACAATACAGCACGTCTACTTAATTATTATTATAAACCATATCTCAACACTTCTGAATGACCTGCGTTATAGACAGTACTAAAAGGAATTAAGCATTGCCTTATTGTCTTATGTTCTAAAATTGAACTTACTGCATCTGTTTCCGCAAAGCTTTCTCCAAGTACGGCTAACTTGCTTGTTAAAAGTGTTTCGCAAGCCCATGTGAGTGAGGTAGAAGACCACTGGACCGATCAGACCGGGAATAAACAACATGGCGTACGTGCTAATGACCACTGAGTCGGGCACATTCACGTGCTTTCCAAAATATAATAAGACCATTACAACCTGGAAACATAACGAGGAGGGAAATGAACATTTGAAATAACGACTTTTGTTGTTTTCCTCTATTGGCTTGGTCTTTGTTATTCTATTTTTGACTTTTACTAGAAAGCGCGTAAGTGTGTGCAACTCCCACTTATCTATTGTCTCAGCACAATGCCTGCGTAGTGGCGACCAACAACATTTCCATTTTAGCGTTTCTAACATCAGCCCCCAGTTCGGGAGACTGGGCAACCACTCCCCACGTTATCGACGTGAAATAAATTATTGTGTTGTGTTGCATTGCATTGCATTGTATTGTATTGTATTTCCTGGTTTATTAATGAAGATCAATGAACGCCCCAAATTGAAACGTCGCAAGCGTGTTCTCGGGGTCTTCGAATTTAGACCACAGGTGAGCAAGAACAATAGGATATTTTTTGCGTATCAATGGATAATACGGTCCTTGGTAGGTTGGAATGTATTTTAGTTTTGGCTTTCAACTGAGTGTACACAATCTGAGAACTGAAAGCAATCACCATTTATGTATACGTATAAAAGTTACTTCATCAGCACAATTCTTGCCACCGACGAGTATTCGGTACGGCTCTAACTGTTCACACGAGCACCCCACGGACACAATGCCGATAAGTGTTAGGCACAGCACCGCAAAATATATGTCGTGTACATTGGTAGTGCCGATCTTATTTTGGATTTAAGCACGATTTATTGCTGTGTTTGGAAAACAATGGCGTCATCTTGCTCATTCGCTTACAAATGCGTAAACCTTTGCCTAGCGTAGGCCAGTTACAGTCGTCTTCGCACATCGAGGGTCATTTCGTCCGGCAAGCGAGAAAGAAGGCCAAATCGCGTGTGGTCTGTAACATCCATCGACTGCGCGGAACTCAACATAATCATAACGCGAATACAGAATTATAACAAGTATCTGTTACAGTCGGTATTCGTTAGTATTAATTACTTCTGTGAGACTGTAGCAGAGATCAATGTTGCGGCGGCAACTGACCAATAAATATGAAATATTTAAATCCTAAATTTTAGCCAAGAGAAATCGTTTTATATTCGACTGCAAAATAACCGAAACGTTTTCATGACTGGACTACGACATCAAAGTAGTGACAATAGGAAAATTGGTTGCAGTTCAGTTCAACACGACGCCATAGAAACGTACGTACATTTATCCTGACCCGTGATGAGAAAATAAAACTGATCTGATCTGATCTGATTTGAGCTGATCTGATCTGTATTTATCTTGTTCTGGTAACTACGCATGCGATGTGGCAACCTCGGGCGTTCATTTTGTAATAATAATAATAATAAAGACTTTATTTAATGAGGGTAACACTAAATAGTGAAAAACACTAATAAACTTGTGGCCCTCCGAAATCACAAATCAATATTTACAACCACTAAAAATATACAAGAACTAACTAAGCTAGATTTTCTATAGCAAAACTAGATATAAAATTGTAATGAGATAAAAGTTACAAAATAAAATGATCTATATGGAGGATTGTTCTTTTGGGTACATTTGTCGAAGGGCATGTACCATACCACACAACATGCCTCTTGTTCAGTTATCTTTCAACTAAATTTTGAATATTTCGATATAAGTTGCATATTGTCAGAGCAATATTTCAAAATAAAGAGAGAAAATAATAAAATAAATGAAACTTATAATAAAATATTCATTTGGCAAAATATCCATTGGATGGCCAACAGTGCTTCATAAGTGTTAAAAAGGAAATCTGGTAGTAGTCAACCCTATTTTCTTGCCCATATTTTTGCTTTTCTCAGTGGAAAGTGGTAAAGTAAAGAGACAGACAAGTGTGCTGTGATGCACATAGTTACCTAAACTGAAACCCAATCCTACACTGACTCTTACACCTAGCCCAAATTTATTCTAAAGGTAACCATTAAGAGAGTGGCTAGGATTGGATAGTCCCTTGTGCATTCTTGCATAGGGTAGATTTACCGTACCAAGTTGCAACTTGCACTCTCCCTAGTTACTCCCTACAAAGTTTTGCATTTCTTAATGAAAATGGAATTTAATAAAGGGACTGCTGATGGGAAACATTGAAGAGTCTCCTCAAGCCTGTTGGAACTGCAAGAAGTGTATTGATCCTTGCAGTACTGAAACTAATACGGTACCATAGAATCCCAGTTAGAAACCATCTACTTTCAATACTACATGATTGTATGTACTTCCAGTTATACATTATGTAAGGCCGCCAGTCTGGTAATGTTTTGGAATGCTAAGCACCTTGCACTTGTTTTTGTTACATTTTGATGCTGGTTTCTTTGTTATTTTACAGACTATATTCTTTGTGAATTAATTTAGAACTGGCAGCCTGGGCAGTTTGTAAGTTAAACCCCTTATAAATGGAGTTGTATTGTAAGCATTTTTTGTCACAGGTTTAATGCATGTATGAACTTCCCATTTTCGTCCATTCTCAGGAAACCAAGACATAAAAGAAGTGACCCAAAAAGAATAACCTCAGAAACAGTGAAAGAATTCTATGAATTCTTCATGAAGAACAAACACAAAACAAAGAGTAGTAAAAAGATGGTGACATCATTTGCGAAGCCTGCCTCTCAGGTACCAGCTGAAGAGCAGTCAGACACTGTACTGCCACAGACCATACAGATGCCCTCCCAAGATACCCCTATTCAGCCGATGAACATTCCGTTCATGCCACCATGGATAGGTGTAGGAGCGCAAGGAGTACCAACAACACAACCATTTACATTCCCAACAGGGTTTTCCCAGATGATCTCCCTTCCTGATGGAACACAACAGCCAGCATTCTTCTTTGTGGTTGGTGCACCCAACATGCCACTTCCAGATCAGGAGAGCTCTAAAACCCCAATAGGGTCGGCCATAAGTCCACTAGTTATGTCGCAGCCTTTGCCACTCAATGTAACTTATCCATCTGTTGGCAAATGCTCAGCCGATTTGTCTGTGATTGAGAAGGCAATGCAGCTTGCCTCAGCTGGAAGTGACCCTCCACAAGCTGCGGAACAACAACCTACCCAGGATTCTGTAGGAGCCGAAGAAAGCAGAATGCCACCACAAGGTGACCGTCTCACCCACCACCCTCCCCTAGAGACAATTGCTGTTGAAGACATTTCAGTAACAGTGCAGACAGTAGGCTCATCTGCTCCCCTGGTACCAGGGGAATCACTGTCGACAGAAGCAGATGTTACAACAGTCACGCCAGATCAAACTGTTGAAACTGTCTCAACAGACCAAACTATTGTGCCAGTGACAAGGTCAGAATTAATTGTTGAACCAACAACAGATAGCCAAGGTATTGAGGTGATAAACTCCGGGCGGGAAGTGAGTTTTCCTCAGAAGTCAAATACCAAGTCCAAAATGTTCAAGTTCTGTGAGGCTACAACACAGACAGGTGCTAAGGAAGCTGTAGATTCACTGGCAAACACAATGGTGGAGAAGGCAAAGGTTGAGGGAGTTGTCGTGCCAGCAACGAAAAAAGACAAAGAAGGAGGGGCAAAGCCTGGTAGAAAACCAGGTAAGTAGAAGAGATTATTCGTCAGCGAGCTGATACGAAACTTCTGAGCGAGTATTCTTCTGTGTTCCCTGGAAATTGTTATCTTGAAATGTGACGTCATTCTGCCTAGTGGCAGGCCCTACATTCTTGCTCACTATCATGATTGTATCCACCAAGAGCTGTGATGGCATTGTTCCTGTCACGAATGCTCCATAAATCATAATTATACAATAATTGATTGTGATATCTAAAACAGTTGTACATGTTCGTATCCTTGACAAACTCAATTGCACACTCAGTTCTTGTCAACTCCCATGAAACTTGACTTGTGAATAACAGACATGAGACCTGTGAATAACAGCCATTAAAATCTAGAAGTTTAAGAAATTCTTGTCAGTCACATGTTTGCTTCATCAAGGTCAAGAACAGAGTTTACTTAACAAGGAGGCATTTTCTGTCAGGTGCTAAATCGATGTAAAAACTATAACAAGAAAGTCAGATTAAATTTTAATTAAATATATTATTTACTGAACACAAGGGACAACTGGTTTGTACCTTTTAGGATTATAGATTGAAGGGATTTGAAAACTAAAACGTTACCATGCAATTTTTTTCTACTTAGAGTAGAGTAATAGCTTTTAGATTGAAGCAACTTGATCAATCTTATAAATACATCTTGTGTATATAATTATATGTTCAACTTGTTTGAGTTGCAGCTCTAAGAGTGAGAAGGCATCATTGCACAGTATGCGGTAAACTGTTCTTTACAAACCATGATCTGAAGAGGCACAAGTTAACTCATACTGACGAGCGACCATTCATGTGTGATGTGAGTTTCTATTATTCCTTGTGGTGTCTACATGTAGGTGGGTGGGTGGGTGTCATTCTATACAAGCCATGTTCCAAGGAGGCACAAGTTAACTCATACTGATGAGCGACCAGTCGTGTGTGATGTGAGTTTCTATTATTCCTTGTGGTGTCTACATGTAGGTGGGTGGGTGGGTGTCATTCTATACAATTACAAGCCATGATCCAGAGGCACAAGTTAACTCATACTGATGAGCGACCATTGATATAATTATGATGCAAGTTTCCATTATTCCTAAAAAGTTAGGGGGAGCACCTGTCCATTACTCTCATCAATCCATCCATTCATTTCTCCACCCACCCATCCATTCAAATACATTTCCCTACCACTGATCCATCAATCTACACATGCATCTGTCCACCTATCCATCCATCCATCCATCCACTGTCTTTCCTGTTTATTTAGAAATCAGTGCATGTATTACTGTAGTTAGAATGGGTGTAAAGATTCTGAAAGCTGAAAATTAAGTACAAAGTGAGAAAATTAAGTTAGTTATTGTTTGATTCATGTTATTGTCTGGTTCTGCCTTTTGCTCACTTTACTGTGTTGTATAGTAAAGTATTACCCTATGTTGAGTAACAGCTATAGAAAGTGTGGTGTTTTATTTGCATTTGTAGATATGCAAGAAAACTTTCAGAACTCTTAATGAGCTGAAACTGCATGGTCCTGTACATAGCGAAACCACACCCTACCGGTGCGAGTACTGTGGCAAGGAGTTTCGTACCAAAGGTTGTATTAAATCTCACATCAAGTATCACATTGGTAAGTTGGTCATGCTGCTAAGTTGTCGCTACTAGCCTCAATGAACTTTGGATTATGATATTGATCAGCAAGTTGCTGTTCCAGGCCATGGACAGATGGGCAGTCAACCTATTTATTTATTTATTTATTTATTCTGCTTCACCATGATGGGGCTAATATATATACAATATCAAAACATGTATACAAGATGATGAGCTCTCGTCCTGGGAATAGTAACTCACTAATGTTATAATGCAAGATGGAGAGCTCATGACTTTCAACATGCAAAAATAGGGAAACGATTTTGTTCTGTTGTCATTTTTGTGATGGTTTTGGATCCTAAAACTTGTCAAAGTTAGTCAGTGTATCAAATTCTTTCATATCACCTGCAAAGTGCTTTTCATCAGGATTCCTTTAATGGCTTTCTCTGTTGTTAGGTGACAAGAGACACAAGTGTGTGGAATGCGACCGTGCATTTGTAAAGAGTGCAGATCTTAAACGTCACATGGCAGGACACAGGAATGAAAAGAATTACAAGTGTGAGGAATGTGGATCAGCGTTTACAAGGAGGGACAACCTGAAGGCACACATGCTCCTCCACAGCCGCCAGGGCGTGGTCACTTGTGATTTGTGTAACAAAGAGTTTATTAACGAGGTTTATCTCAAGCGACATATGCACATCCACAAACAGGCCAAGAAAAAACCTTATGAGTGAGTTGGAAATCATGTCATTTGTACAATATTATATTATGTTTATTAGAAGGTATCTTGAAAGCACAGTCTTCAAATGTTTGGATAAAACCTGGGCAGGCACTTGAGTGTTTCAAAAGGTAGATAACCAAACTGTCTATCGGTTGATCAAGAGTATTATTAACATTGTTCTGTCGATAACTTGCAATATATTTATTCAGAGTATAGTTACTTAGGAGACATTATTATTTGACATCTATGCCTTCAAACTTTTCTTTGATTTCTATTGTCTCATATTTGCAGTAAGTAATTTCACTCATGAGAAAATTGTTTTGTAGTGCAGTTCCAAGGTATTTTTTTATAATTTTTATTTTCAAAAAGATTTTTGCAAGAGAGGTCCTTAGAGAGGCAATGAGCCATCTGTGTAGGGTCAATTGAAAACAAAAATCTCTTTCGGAATTATTAGTATTCTGCTGACCTAATTCACGTTTCTTTTTAGATGTCAATGGTGTCCGAAGACCTACGAACAGTTGGAAGGGTTACGGCGCCACATCAGACAACATGTCGGTGACGAGAAGTTTGTGTGTAAACAGTGCGAGAAGAAATTCATCACCAGTATTCAGCTGAAACGGCACCTCTGGCTAACTCACGAACAGGACAGTCCGTACAGGAGATCCATATTATGATAAGCACGACAGTTGGTGCACGAGTTTGCTTGAATAAATAACGCAGGTTACGTTTTGGGCTAAGCCATGGACGTTACAGGCCCACCTTGTGATGTAGCCGTAAACACAGCAGTTGGTACACAACTTGTCTATAAAAAATGAAATTTATACGTACTGCGTGATCTAAACAGCCTCATCAAACATACTTCTTCTGTTGTTCTTGCTTGTTGCAAACTATGAATGCGATTTCCATGTGATGTACAGATGTTATAAGAAAATTGTCTCATTCATTACGTCTCTACATACATGTATAGTGCATTTATGCATAGTGAGCTGTTCACCACTGAACTGGTGCACAAGAGGAATGTCTTCTTGTTAAGATTGCTAGTCTAAATACTTGTGCTTTTCTAGAACGTTCTAGACAACCGACAATTCCTTTGGGCCGTGGTATGTAGAAATGCACTCTATTATTTGTCATAAATTTTGTAAACAATGCTTGACACCTGAGCAGGCGAAAATTTGGACAAAAATATATTTCATAACAGAGATACCTGTAACGAATAATAGTGAGAACGCTTTACAGAAAGATGCCAACATCAGGTAGCAGTTCCGCAGTTTTGGTACTGACACATCAACATGGTGGCGGGAACAACAAAAACGTTGCCAAAAACGAATTTAAAGGTATCTCGTCAGGTTAAGAGTATAGGTCATGCCACAAATAGCAGTAAAACGCCCTTTCAATGAGCTATGAAGCCAAAGATACTTTGATTTGTGTGACCAGCTGGTGGACTATACACTAAAGCCAGCAATACACAAGGCGATTTTTATCAGTATTTCCACTGCTGCGACGGAAATCGACCTACAAAATCGCTGATATCTATAGCATGGCAGATTAAGTTCGCGATTATTCTGCTAGTGTGCCCGTTCCAGCGATTTTATATACCCGTCTCGGTGTATCGCCAGCTAATCTAAACAATTAAACGTCGCGAGTTTATCAGATGACTTCAAAATGGTGGAATTTGGACCTGGAGAATACTCTGGGAACGAAAATGGGATGCAAATCAGCGACTCAGTGGGCAGGAAAAAATCGCCAAGTGTACCAAGACTCGGGGTTCCCACTCATTTGAAAAAACAAGTTCCCCTGACTTTCGCTGACTTGTCACTGACATGTAGACGAAGTAAATTTTGTTACCCTGACCTCAGAATATCTTAAAGATGATTCAGCTTCATCTTTTTCTTGTCTGTGTATAAGATAATTTAATTTTTCCTGCTCTCATCATGCAATCAGCTTTAGTGCAAGATACTCAACATGCGGCATGCATCGCCAGAACGCAGTCACAGCACAACCATTTCGAGATATCTTTCAAATGTTAATCGAAAACTGTAATTTTTTGGAAAAACTTATTTCCCTGACCAAAATTAAATTCCCTGTCCTTGAAAAATGTTTTTATTCACTGACCGTGGAACCCTGGTTATAGCGTGTCCGTTTCAAGCGTGGACGAATCCTGCTGGTGATCAAATTCACCTCCATCGGTGCTTGTAAAATCGCCTATTGTGTGCTGGTCCTAGAGTTTTGTGGCGATGCAGTTCAAACATTCATAACACCCTATCGTCCCAAGAGTTTGCATTATGCAAGATCTTTTCATTTTCTTTTTCTCATAACCTCACATGCAAACAAAGATACGGATATGCTGGGTACACTGTATATATCATACCGAACAGACCAGTTAGTCTGGTCGCAGACGCTATGTTTCTAGATCTTTTATTTTGTGTACTGTTGGAAACAGACAAAAATGCATGGCGGGTGCATCATAATCCTAATCTCAACCAATGGCACAACACAGTTCTCTTTATATTTTCCATGCTCCGGTACACGCAGAAACACCCGTTTTCCTTTGAATTGAGTGTCCTGGTAGGCAGTTTTGCAAATAACCTATTTCTGATATACATTTCAGTTCTCGAGGATAAGAATGTTATCGAGGCTTAGTGCCAATTATTAATTCGTTTGAAGAAGATTTCGCTCCGAACTTCGATTTGACGTTGCTGTTCTCGGTAACTGGAGCGTGGCTTGTAAATGGACTTTTCATGAGCTTAAATAATTGACGACATTTCCCCCAGTTGCACAATTTCACCGGTATAGCTGGTAAGCCATCGGTTTTCGTGATTATTTTCCTGTTAAAGGGCCAAATCAATCGGCTTTATATTATATCTGATTATGAACAATATACATTCGCAGTTTCAATGCAACTGTCTGAACCAGCATGAAATTTCGTTTATTTATATTTTGTATTCCCTCACTTTTATACTACTTCCACGGCAGTAACACAGACTCTTAAAGTCCAAATTCAAACGACTCTTCACAAATTTCTCTGCAGCTTTGGCCTGATAAGTAGCTACATAACTATTGTAGAAAATAAAAAGTAATGCTTTGGCGAGTCTTGCATCCAAACTTGTGGTTTGAAGTGTGTACTTGAGGTAGTTCTTCATTTTGCTCTTATCAAAAATGAGTTGTGGGTAGAATGAACTGCGGAGCTCTCGCGCACTACATGTACACCAAATGGTTATTTCCGCGATTGTATAAACCAAAGGTTGTATAAACCTGACCCCCTTGCCTCAAAATCATTGCTTTGTTATTAGTTAATCGTGTTACATATTCCCACATTTACTTTACAAAAATCTGGTTGTGAAATATATATGTACCAATGTAACAAACTAAGTTTCTTATTTCTGATTTCTTGACGGTTGTCTTCATAGCAAAAACATTGGAAAATAGCAAACCATTTACCACATCTCTGAAGAACGAAATTGTTTACGATTAAATCCGTGTCGCGGACTTCCAAATTGTTGTAGTGAATGTCCAGGACACACTCCCCACAACATACAGTACAGGAACAACATTTCGTTTACAGTGATTGGCCAGGACACACTCTTCACAACATACAGTACAGGATCAAACTTCTCGTTGTATAGTGATTGGCCAGGACACTCTCCTCACAACATACAGTACAGGAACAATATCTCGTTATATAGTGATTGGCCAGGGAACACTTCACATCATACAGTACAGGAACAGTATCTCGTTGTACAGTGATTGGCCAGGACATACTCCTCACAACATACAGTACAGGAACAACATCTCGTTGTACAGTGATTGGCCAGGACACACTCCTCATAACATACAGTACAGGATCAAACTTCTCGTTGTACAGAGATTGTCCAGGACACACTCCTCACAACATACAGTACAGGAACAACAACTCGTACAGCGATTGGCCAGGACACACTCCTCACAACATACAGTACAGGAACAACATTTGTTGTACAGAGATTGGCCAGGACACACTCCTCACAACATAAGTACAGGAACAATATCTCGTTGTACAGAGATTGGCCAGGACACACTCCTCACAACATACAGTACAGGAACAACATCTCGTACAGTGATTGGCCAGGACACACTCCTCACAACATACAGTACAGGAACAATATCTCGTTGTACAGTGATTGGCCAGGACACACTCCTCGTAACATACAGTACAGGAACAAAATCTCGTTGTACAGTGATTGGCCAGGAAACACTCCTCGCAACATACAGTACAGGAACAACATCTCGTTGTACAGTGATTGGCCAGACACACTCCTCACAATATACAGTACAGGAACAATATCTCGTTGTACAGTGATTGGCCAGGACACACTCCCCACAACATACAGTACTGGAACAATATCTCGTTGTACAGTGATTGGACAGGACACACTCCTCACAACATACAGTACAGGAACAACATCTCGTTGTACAGTGATTGGCCAGGACACACTCCTCGCAACATACAGTACAGGAACAACATCTCGTACAGAGATTGGCCAGGACACACTCCTCGCAACATACAGTACAGGAACAATATCTCGTTGTACAGTGATTGGCCAGGACACGCTCCTCACAACATACAGTACAGGAACAACATCTCGTTGTACAGAGATTGGCCAGGACACTCTCCTCACAACATACAGTACAGGATCAAACTTCTCGTTGTACAGAGATTGGCCAGGACGCACTCGTCACAACATCCAGTACAGGAACAATACCTCGCTGTACAGTGATTGGCCAGGACACACTCCTCACAACATACAGTACAGGAACAACATCTCGTTGTACAGTGATTGACCAGGACACACTCCTCACAACATACAGTACAGGAACAATATCTCGTTGTACAGTGATTGGCCGGGACACACTCCTCACAACATAAGTACAGGAACAATATCTCGTTGTACAGCGATTGTAGAAGCAATGTTTTGTTGTGTAGTGATTGGCCAGGACATTTTCTTCATATCATCCAGTACAGGATCAAACTTCTCGTTGTACAGTGATTTGCCAGGACACACTCTTCGCAACATACAGTGTAGGAACAATATCTCGTTGTATTGTGATTGGCCAGGGCAATATCTGACATCATCCTGTGCAGAAGCAATGTGTTGTTGTTGTTGTATAGTGATATACCAGGATATTAAATTTCTTCGTATTATCCAGTACAGGATCAAACTTTCACTGTATGGCGATTGGGCAAAGCACGTTGTTGAATCCGTTGTTCACATCATCAAGAAGCAATCTTGCCGTGTATGGTAACTGCATGACTTGGCACATCCCACAGTAGTCGATACAGATCTGGAGCTATCTCCCACTGCATGGTGATTGTTCACATTATCTATCTCCTGCTGTATGGCGAGTCAAAGAAGCCCTCTGGGATGCTGGTTGCTTGTGATGTGTAGTTATCGCCATAGTCTGCTTTGTCCAATAAAGTCTCGACATCACTGACATATCTCGCCTTTTTCTCCTTTGCAAAATGTAGCTGGGGGCATCGATTAAATTGGCAATACGCTGGCAGTAGCTTCCTAGTCAAAGAAAAACCACAAAAGTTATTACACAAGGAAGCACAAAAGACGTGTAATTAGTGAGTTTAAACATTGCGTATACTGCGAACAAGTCTGAAATGTCAGATAGCCGTCTGTTGTTTGCCCTAGGCCCGACAGTTTCGTTTCGTCGAAGTTTCACGCAAACACGGTGCTATCAAATGTTTAGACACATCCTATGTAGAAAACGAGAGACTCCGAAATCGAGACTCACGTTGAGTCAAGAACGACATTTGAAAATATCATCTGTTTATAGGGTGGAGGAAAGGAAAAGATCCGACCAAAATCTACAAAGGAAATTCTGATTTCTTACTCTTATCTCCGATCTCCCGAGAGTACATATCCTCATCAAGCAGACTGCCTGAGGATGGTCAACATGTGAACTACTGCAATCTTATTAATTATATAAGTAGGAACAAAATTTGAAAAATCCCTGCATTGAAGACAACCTCGCACACTCCTAGGGTTTAATCGCTAGCAACGACGTTTAAACGAAAACAAAGAAAGCGCGGGAATTGTAAAATAACTAGTTTGTCTTGAAGCATTGTTATGGCTCTGAGTTTCCCCAGCCTCACATTGTTCTTAAATTTTGGGCGATCTGAGCCTCAATTTTCTTATAATGTTGTTCTTACAGAAAAAACGCGACCGTGTATTTTCCTAACAAGTAATTTGACAAATTCCAACATTTAGTTACAAATTTTATGAAAACGTTCAATTGTTCTTTCGAGGCATACGAAACGGATTATTAGATTCGTTAACCATTAGCACAACTTTGTTTTTATAAAATGATTTTCGGAGGAAAGGATCAAAACAGCAAATTAATAGCTTTGCCAGACCATATATCACAGTATTTTCATTTGTTACAGACTGAAATATTCTCCATGTACAATAGACATGTGACTCTTGTTGAAATACCTTATGTACTCTTTGTTTTCCTCAAGTATCTCTTGAATATTTTCATTTTCATTTTCAGGAATTTCCGTTTGCCAGTAGACAGTTGCATTCCCGAAGTCTCTTGATATTTTTACCTTAGGAGAAAAATATGAAAGTGTTAGTCAGGGTGGCCAAAGCATGACTGACCTGTGTCAGTACTTCAACCTGGGGGTGGAATTGTGTTTTTGGACAAGTTCTGAACAAATTATTGATTAGATGTGTACTCAAAATGCACTGCAGTCTCCAGGATATTATTTTTGTGATCTTGATCAAATTTTTTAGAAATGGTTATATACAAAGCTTGGCAAACTGCAAAAAGGAAATTGTATGAAGCTGTACTAAAAAAATTGTTTTATGTTGAATGAAGCGTGGAGCCCTGTCTACATTATTTAATTGTTTTGTTTTTGGTGTGAGCTATGTTTCTGTTGGTTTGAATTTTCCATTTGCATTTCAAAACCTTTTGTGTCTTGTGCATTGTCAAGACCAAAAAACAAACAATGTCAAAGGATGTAGAGAACAGAAACATTCAAGAACTCCTGAGTTTCGTACTAACTAATTACCTCGAACAACAACTATGTCTTGATAAATCATTAACTAGTTTTGATTACATAATTTATATTCACACTATCATGTGAGAAGTGTATAAAACATGGTTGCCCCACACATGTGTTTCCATTTACACTAATTAGTATTAAAACTGGTAAAAAATTAAATTTACCAACCTGTGCTATCTCCACCTGATAGTATCTCAGTCTATCATTAATATTATTACAGCACATGATGTCATTCAAAGCCTGCCGCAGCACACCAGCCCTAGTTTCTTGTCTGACAGTATCTGGCACTATTGGCGCATATGGTCCCTTCAATGGCTCCAACTGAAATACAGAATCTGCTGATTTGCCCTGTGCCAACACAAATAGTACAATATCATATATACTGGTATTAAAACTAGTGTCAGCAGAACTTCAGATCGGTAGTCTGAAATACTCCATAAGCAGTAAGAAATACTGGTAAAACATCAATGTAGGAAATTATTGTAAATAAAAAAAAATTAAAAATAAAAAATACTAATAATTACCTTATTGACATCTTTCTCTGATGCTCTGCACAGATAAAACGAGAAAGTGATGATTTTAATTATTAAATATTTTAAAACTACTTAGCACAACATAGAGATATCAACTATTACCAGGGTACTGAAGCAAAAGGAAGAACTGGCTATTACACAGGCAGCCCAAGCTTGGGTATAGTAATAAGTGATGGCTTACCTCACTTGTTGTTCCAGTGTGTCTTGTATGTAGCAATGGAGACATTGGAGGCAAATTATTTCAATTGCACATATTATCATTTATGGCTTTTCATCAACTTTTTCCAGTCTTTTTTTTAATATGTATGTATTCTCTCCGAAAAAGACTGAAGCTGTTTGCAGTAGAGTGATTGTCCTGGTTTTTGTCGTCCTGAGAAGGACTGTTGTTGGTGACTGACATTTCGACAACCTGACTGTGTGAAAGTCATCTTCAGAGCCAATAGAGCAAAGTTGGTCATGTAGGCGGTATTTATATTGTATAAGTCGGTGTCATTAGCGTTGCAGTCTAGTTTAAAGTGTAGGTCTAATTAGCAGTAGCCATGTGGTTGGCTTGTTCAGTCACCAGACGATCACTCTACTACATACCTTGACTCATTTGGGTTCAGACCATTTATTTTATTAAAGACTGAATAGATGTTCTCAAAATTATTTATTATTGAACAAAACTAAATGCCTCTGGCTGCCTCTGATATTTTCTTGTCTAAAAATATTCCAAGAAAAATTTGTCATGCTTTTAAAAGTAAAAAGTAAAGTAAAGTGGTACATTTATATTGCGCCTTTTCCATATGGATATGCTCAAAGGCACATTACAATGATCAGTTTACCCCCAGTGAACTGAAAGTATATATGGACGCATTGGCAGCCACTTTCATGCGGTCCATGTATGGGGATTGAACCCGGGACCTTAGGGTTGGGAGGCAGAGATCTTATCACTGCGCCAACCCCTCCGCTTTTGTTAGCTTTTCATTTTGTTGAACAAAAATTTGATTTCATATTTTTTATAGCCTATCTAGAACTCTAATTTTCATATATGGGCAATGACGATGGGGATGGAAGTGACTAAAAAAAAAGATGGGAGCAGGAATTTCAAGGGGGGGGGGCAAGCAGGAGCAAAATACTAAATCAACTCAATTCTGGCAAAACGAATGTTTACTTATAATCTGGTTATATGAGGTGGGCAGCAGGAAAGATGGAGACTGGAGATGGGCAGTTTAAAACCACCTACAGTATCCCCTCCCACTGTCTACAAATTGCCCTGCCAAAATTGTGACAATTCTAACTTTTCCTCCCTACATGTAATGATGTATGTGTGTCCAATCCCCACCCTTTTCAATACTGAAAACATCATTTTCTCATTTTTGCGGTAGCTACTGGCATAATTCATAAACAAGAACATTGAATGAGGAAAACTTTAGGTAGTGATGTCCTATGTTTTAATATTTTTTAAAAATATTTTAAAGTCATTCTAGATCACTTTTTGATTTGAGTTTTTCGTTTTTAGAGTAGACTGATGTAAATCATGGATGGGGATGGACGATAACAAACCTGAATCTCCGTTTCTTTCGCGTCAGGGAAAATTTATCATGACCACCAATTGCTGCAGAAATGTGAATAATCTTTTGTGGCTGGATTCGTCTTGAAATGACACCTGAATGGCTCACAAGGCCTGTAATTAGTGTAAACATACGAGTCGCCATTGCTCTACCGCGCCACATGCACGCCAGTCAGGAGGTCTGGCTCTAATAGTGTAACCAGGCCAGGTTAGCATAGGGACCAAGCCTCGTATAAAAACATGGCGGACGAAGTTGTTGCAGTTAATGCGGATTTTTCTTCTCCAGCTAAACGCCGTAAAACAGAGCTCAGAATTTTCCCAAAACTACCCGTGTGGATATGCGAAAATCACGATGAAGTTCTTTATTATATCCATCGTGCCATAGCTTCTCATCATCTTCCGTTTGAAGGCGTCACTTTATTGCATTTTGACTCACATCCGGACTTGACAGTGCCGGTGGATTTGCAGGCAGACACGGTGTTTGAGCGAGAGGTGTTGTATGAACAGATCAGTATAGCTGATTGGATAATTCCAGCTGTCTATGCTGGCCATATCAACCGTGTGATATGGGTGAAGCCACAATGGGCAGACCAGATTGAAGAAGGAAGTTACAATTTTAAAGTCGGTAGACATAAAGAGAATGGATATTTGAGGTAATGTGAATGTCTAATGTGAATGTCTAATGAAAACTGTTACAACAGGGCTTCTGATATTGTGCGCTGGTGCGATTTCGCACAATTGACCTCTTGCCGCATCCGATCGCATAATCAG
>JANVCJ010126151.1:0-25442 GCA_026413505.1 Epizoanthus ramosus
AATCGCAAATGCGATCTTGATAGGTTTCCCTTAGACAGTGTTCTTGGACTCTCTGGAAATATATTACTCTTCTTACCTCCATACCCCTTGGAAATTTGCGCATCTGGACCCCCCCCCCACCCCCCTGAAATTTCCAGTGACTCTCCATGGAGGGGGGGGGGGGTATGGATATTTTCCGGAACCACACAATACACAATGTAATTGTAAAGCAAAAGTACCATCGGCGAGGTCACTTCCTTTCGCTAGCTCATTTTCACGGCTTTGCTGCTTCCATCTTCCGCAATAGAAACAAATGAGAAGTGAGTCTGCTTGAAATCTAACGTAGCCACAATTTCTATAGCCAAATATAGATTCATTTACCTGCAAATCCTTCCTCAGATCGTCCACAGTATACCTATATGTGGCCCCTTCCTACGAAATGTCAATACATACAATGAGCATCGCCACCAGAGAAACCTTTAACTCTACGGACTCTACGAAGCCCACACGCTCTCACTTCGCTTAGTGTCCGGGGTAAACATTCCGAGTATTTGAGCGAACAGAACGCCTGTTTTTCAGGATATATAGAACCTACATAAATACACCTTTGTTATTTCACAATGTCTAGCCTGCAAAGTAGGCCCGCAGGCCCTCATTTTTGGGTTAATATGCGCCATGTTTCGGGCCCGCAGTCTTTTGACCGCGCAGAAAATGGGAAAAGTGAATGGGGACGGGGAAAGGAACCATATCAGCCCAAAACGAGGGCCTGCTTCGCAGGCTACACAATGTCAACACATAGGTTTCTTTGCCATTTAGCCCTCTTTACCTGTTGCTGAATTTTCCTCTGAATGAAGGATAAAATATTCACGATAAACACCCGACTGTAAGCTCTCACGGTCCACTCAGTCTTGGCACTCATCTGCACTGCAAACCCACCTTGTACAAAACTGCTACTATTACTTATGAATACAATGGAATATTTAGTATTTCAGTAGCTCAGATGTAATATCTTTTTAATATTTTCTGTAAATCTTGCAACTCCCTTTCAGTAACGCCGGCCATTTTAATATAAGAAAAACAAAACAAAATTGCAAGAAATAAAGCAAATTAGAAAAAGTTAAGAAACTGCGATAAACTATAGAAATCTTAATCTGTCGACTGAGAGAATACACGACTTTCATAATACGGAGTGTTGAATGGTTCTTCAAGGTTTTTAAATGCTCGCAAACTTTGGCCCCTTGCTCGACTTGCTAACCTAAATTTTGGAGTGTGCTCGCTTGCTCGAATTCTCTAATTTTGCTAATTTAGTGCTCGCTTGCTCGTGCTCGCAAAAAATAATGCTCTGCTCGCATGCTCGCAAATGCTCGCGAACACCATTCGATACCCTTGCTGATGGCACACATGAAAGCGAGGCCATGAAGTCTTCGTGAATTATGTGCTGGTTTTTTGGATTTCGGCCTAAGATTAAAGCTCCAGGTATCCCATCTTCACATATAGCAACAGATGTTTCGTTTTAAGAGGCATTCATTCAACACTCGACCGTCTTCTTGTTCGAACCAAGACTTCCTGGCCTCGTTTTCATGTAAATTGTTAGCATCATCAGCCATAATGAAAACCGTGTATACACATCGTATACACGATGTACAGAGGTCCTCTGATCGAGTAGAGTCAATAACAACAACAACAACAACAATAATAATAATAATAATAATAATAATAATGGCTGTGACTGGTACATATAGTATAGGGACTTAATTTAAGATAGGTGTTATTCATACAAAAGACTCAATCCAGTGCAGAAATTATGAGCCTGTTCAGGGATTTTGTTGGAGAGGTATTTCCTATTTTATACTTATTAATAAATTATCTTCTTTTCTAAAACGAGATCTCAAATGAATCCTCACGAGGGACAGAGTTTTCTTCTCATAGATTACATTCTCGTGCTTATAAATAAGCATGATTATACTAAGTGATCCTAGCAAAGCAAACAAAATGCATTGCCTCGCTGTTATTCAGTGTAGTATAGTATAGCACACCTGTGGAGTTATGTGTGGAATACTTGAGTGGTATGCCTGTGAAGACTGTGCCTCTATTGGGTCCTGTGGCAATGAATCAAACAATGACCTAGCCCCCGGTGTTCAAAACTGAAGTGACTGTAACTTTATCATGTTTTTCAGCAGATAAACATTTTCATGATATACACACATGTTACATCTAAAGTGGGTATTTTTTCCATTGGATAGCAATTGATCCGGTGTATGGATTTCATTTATCCACTTTCGGAACAATTGGGGAATAACTTCGAAGCAACAGACTAAATATTTTTTAAAATAACAATGTTAATAATATTAATAATATTAATAATAAATTTTAATATATCACTGGTTAATTTCGCATGCCGTGATTGGTCAACTCGTGATTGGTCTGTAAGTTGCCGTATGGACCCCTATAGCTCTCGAGCAGCTGACATTTGTTTATTTGTTCATGTTTTTACACGCGGGCCCTTATTTGCACCAAATTATTAACAAAGACATATAATTAATATCTCATTATGATTAGCCTCGCTTGCTCAGTCCATACGGTAAGTTATGGATAAAGCTTTTTTCCTCCTCTTTTTCATGGCACCATAACAAGAAGGAAACAATTCGGTCCATAACTTACTGTACGGACCTCGCACTCGGCTAATAAGAGGTATATACTGCACACGTTCTCAGTTCTTATCAGAAATATAACAAAAACCTTAATTCTGTAATTATGTTTGGACTCATGTTATTAAAATCATTAATACCTGATAATTACTTAGCTAGGATTTGCAACATACCTGACGGACCTGACGTGTACAATCGACGCATTCCTTGGATGCTGTATTATCGTTTTGCTTGCTGAGCCACTTTAAGATCATTTCGCGCTTCTTGGGTGACAAATCACGTGTTACGGGCATGTGATATCTGCTGTTCTCCGGTAGTGATAAGACCCGCTGTAACAAATTAAGAAAAAGTAGGGAGCCTTCATTTGGGAATTGCCCTATTTCACTATTACGTCATAATTGTTTTTAGTATTATGGTCAAGGACTGATTTATCTTGCTAGTAAAGATTCAAATCCAGTTAACTTTATGTTGTACTAGCCCTGATTTGTATAATCATATATATATATGAACAATGAAATGTAGCAGTAAATTTGTTTCACAACTTCGCTGGTGTCGGAACTGGGCTGAAATGTGGTTTGTTTACGTTTTATTTTCCCCCACTTCAATCCCACAATGCAACAGTAACACAATATTTTGTTCAGCTTTGTCTAGTAAATATATCTTATTGAACAGAATAGTGTGTAGTATGGCTGGATATTTACTACTAACTCTGTCAGTTGTGTAATAATTGCTAATTATTTTATGACACACTTACAGTTACTTTTTCCTTGTTCAAAATGACATTTTCACAACTTTCCAACAGACCTCTCATTACCGGGGCCAGATTTGCATACTGTTGGAAAATGGGTTCAACGTCCTCGCACCAGGTAGGATGTTCCGGGATGTCATATCCACTGTAAAGATGAATGAGTATTGACGTGTCCAGTGATGGGTGCTATGAGAAATTAAGAAATACTAAAATGTTAGTACAGGTAATTGAGCAATGGTGAGTGAAATTTTAAAGATTACTTTCATGTGTGGTTTGGAAGTAATAAAGAACTTTAATTGACAAATCACAAGTTTAATTAATCTTAGCTAATCAAGTAATAAAGAACTTTAATTGACAAATCACAAGTTTAATTAATCTTAGCTAATCACCTTTGAATCTTATGGAGGACAAACTTTGTTTCAACCCGCACTGACACCAACAAAATTACATTTATTGTAAATAGTTAGAGAACCCTTGATCGAATTTTTTTAATTGTTAATGCAGACTGCTAAAAAGTTTTAACAGGGGTGATTGTTCAGTGCAGGAAGTATTAGCCAATCCAATCAAAATGGCATTCGCAAAACGAGATAGCAAACCCGGGAAGTAAACAGAGAAATACTTGCAAATATAGTGCCGAATTTGCAGAAAAAAGCAACAACCAACAGTGGCAACTACTATTTTAGAAGTACCTAAAGAAGTATTTGATCAAGGAAAAAGCAAGCAAATACGGCAAGTCGACAGGTTGTGCAAAACGAATTCATCAAATGGAAAGAAATAAAGACTAAGTGGCTGTCCATGAGAAAACCATGCAAAGTGTGCTACAGCGTATATCACAGATTTGGCTCAATTTATTTTGCACATAAGGCTTTAAGCATAACTTGGTACAGTATTCATAATTTATATGAAATTGTTTTGGTTCAAACTCATTTCCCTTGTGTTCCCCAGGAGGTCCCCCCTCAGGCAGCCATGTTTGCCCTGTTTCAGATCTAAATTTCCATCAACTTTAGGGGCTTCGATCTCTGGCAATTTGCGAGGTAATCCAAAAATAACTTACCAGCGTCAAAGCTGTCAATTCATGTTGCACAAATATAGGAGACAAACAGATGAAGCACATTCCTGTTCCTTACAAGTTGCATGGCAGCTTGCTGCCTTGTCTTAATGTCACTTTGCTCTGTTGCTGCTGTTTGGAAATATTGCAAAAAGTGTCTCTTGTCAGAAAAATCTGAACATGCTCAAGTTACTAAGAGATGTTGTGTTCTAAAACCACGTTTTCAACCCCGTGGGTTTTGTACTATTTTGGACACAATGACAATGCACACGTCCAAATGGCGAAATGTCAAATGGCGATGCGATCACAACAAATTATTACTATTACTATAATAGTACATTAGTAAATACTAAATTATAAATATCGAGTCTGATTGAACACAAACAATCTACAGCAAAGTTTCAGTAGCGAGTGCTTATCCATATTTATGAAAATCCAATACATGTACATACCTTGTTGCTGACAAGATGTTGGAATTTTAAATCTCTGGGTGTACGTAAAATGGCGACAAAGTCGAATAGCCATTTTAAAAAATCAACTCATCATCATTGGACATTGCAACATAACAGTCGCTGTCAACTGAACATTCGAGGGTGTTTGATAACACTCTCCACACCGCATTGTTTTACCAGTTCTTTCGACCTAAAAGTCGCTGCCTCTTTCTACAATTATAGTCAAGATGTAGACATCGTTTGCTGATATTAACGTTACGATCAAACTCTAACTGGCGCCAAATTCAGTCCTATGACCTATGTCCACCATTTTGTTTTACCTGAGCCCGCAAACAAAGGACTGTGGTCGGCAATCTCTCACAAAATATCTTTGGCGCCAAATATGGATTAGCTGCCAGCCGGGCTGGCAGGTTTGAACTGTTTTTTGATGTTTTTAAAAGATGCAAATCAAATCATACTTAAAATTTGACGCACATAAAATTATTATTATAATTTTATAAACGGCAGAGGGTCGGTCTTGCTCTCTTGTGAAATATTCGTCAGGTTCTTGTAGCATCTTTGCCGAGCGCTATCCACTTAAATATCGCGATTCAGGGACCTCGGACATCTCTTTCCAACTCCACACTATTCCTGATTTACACGTGACGTCACAACAAATCTTAAATCTAAAATATTGATGTTGCAAAGCTCTGGTTGTTATTTGTTCTAGAACTCTGTTGTATAACTATTCTCAGAAAGTTTGGGCAGAAAACAGTGTTTTGTTTGAGAGTTCTAGAGGTTTGAATTTTTTAATTACTGACCGTTTGGCGTTATCATAATACTCATAATCTGCGAGTCCCTCTGGTCAATATATTTATAATGCACATTGAAACGTCTAAAGCCGTGGAAAATACTTGGAAATTACTTTTAGTGTGATTTGTAGCAAAACCAAATCAACTTGAGCAGAAATTGTGCATTGCCAAATACTTTCTTGTTTTGACCGCTATGTTGTGAAATGCATTCATGCTCCGAAATGTTGCCCAATTGTGTAGTTTTTCCCACTCAACAAGCTTAGAAATATTATATTGCCCTAGGTTAACTAAGTTTTTCTCTGTGACGTCAGTGCAAACCAAGAATACTGACTGCACCCCCTGTAACACTTCCATGTTGCAATGTTGAGTTGATGTTAAAGAATATTTTACTTTACCGATGTTTTACAGTTTATACACCCTAAGATTTACAATTCCAAACATCTGGGGAACACAAGGGAAATGAATTTGAACCAAAATAATTTTATAGTTATTAATACTGTACCAAGTTATGCTTATTGTTTCAGTACACGCATTGAGTTTCCGTGTCCTAAGAGGACGGTCAGTCAAGACAGTACAGACGCTATATAAATTTAATAAAATCTCACGCGTCCATGGTAGTTTTAACGAACATTTGCGATCGATCTTTTCCGACCAAGTTTTCACAAACATTTTGCGTATTGTAGAATCAGTGACAAAGTAGAAACTGTTTTAAATGTTTAAATAAATAAGTAAATAAATAAATAAATAAATATGAGAAACGACGCGCAAGATGTCACAAAAACGAAACTGTGGTATGCACTCTTTATACCACGTTTTTCAGCCAATCAGAATGCTAGGATTTCATTCAGTGTTGTGAAAAGTACTTTTGCGTTTTAAATTGTTTATGTTTAATTTCGGGACGGGGGGGGAGTATCATCGGGGAGGACTTATATCGGACGGTTACGGTATACAGGGCCGTAGCAAGGGGAGGGGCCAAGGTGTAGTGCACGCGCTTATGTACGTGTTGCCTTGTAAAATGTCTTGTCATTACTCTGAAGCGTGATTGGCCAAGTAACAATAGGGTTATTGCGTTTACTGGAAGTAAATCGACTAACCAATAGAATCAAAATCAATACTAGCTTCGTCCCCAGTCAACAACTTTGGCTTCACGGGCAGCGCGGTCGGACTGGGCGCTAGTTAGTTTGGCTTTGCTCGACCAAAAGGGTCGGCACTAGATAACATAGGGTGAAGGTACCCCAGATCATCGGACTGTGTTCGGATTACCATGACGTCATACGAACGTCGGACTTCGGGTTTTGCAATATGGCCAGCTGTCAGCGCCGCGCCAGTGACAAGTCACGAACATTTTATTTCCTCGCCGCTTGTAAGACTTGTAATATTATATCAACCTATTTGGAAGTCACTTCGCCTTTTGTATTAACTGTATTCCAGAATAGGAATACACTCGGAACAATTTCAAACTGTCTTCAACAATGGTCTACAATCTGTAAGCAATAAAATTATTTAATATTTTACCGAATTGTGTTTTAGAATTTAGGGTTTGCTGAAAACTAGTAGTTTCGTTTCGCATATTTCGGAAAAGGAATACTGATCATTTGAACAGATCAAAGTTTTTATTCCGTGTATTCTTATTCCGGAATGCGGTCAATCAAACGCGCCCTTATGATCTTCGTAGTATGGGGAATGAATGGTACTGAGTGATATGAAATGGTGATCATTGTGGCTGTAGGTAGTCATTGGCAACGGATGATACCGAATGATGGATAATAATAGTAAATGATAGCAAACGATCGGAATGTATGAAACGTGGGCGAAGAACCTCATATCAGTTAATACAACGTCACGTGTGTTGTTGCAGGAATCATCCACACGCTTGTGTCGAGAGGCGGGTACCTGCTGTTCACCATCGAACGATCCGCCGGTGTACGATTCCAAAGGTGGCAAGTACATATGTCCGGGACCAAGCCGCCCCGACCCCTGCCCGGCGGGTACGTATTGTCCCAATGTAACCGTGTCCTACACCTGCCCTGACGGGAAGGCTTGCAGGGAAGGAAGCGTTCAGCCTGAAGATTGCCCGGTAAGCACTAAATGTACCAAAGTAACCTTCACCTTCATAATCCAAAGTGTAATGAAGATGGCGGAACTATTTGTGTGAGCGTGGTTGGCGCAGTCGGTAAGATCTCTGACTCCCAACACGAAGGTCCCGGGTTCAATGTTCGGCCTTGCCGGGTGTTGAATTTGTGCGACCTTCTTTACGCCACACTGTCCGCGGACAGGGTCGTTAAGCCGTTGGTCTAGTCTCCTGAAACATCATCAGGGGGACTTAAAAGAACCCACGCATTTGTCGAAAAGAGCGGGGTAGTGATCCCGGTGTTGTGGTTGAGGGCCACATGGAAGATTACTTAAGTGTAAATGTGTTACCCTCATTAAACAAAGTGTGTTTTTTTTATATTATACGTAGTGTAATCACAAGTATGATTACAAACACAATTGGACGACACGAAGCCCTATTACCAATTTATTATAAAAATTACAATTTCCGAAAAAAGAGAAAAATAAAGTGACATTGTCATTGGATAAAACAACTGATTTGAGTCTCTTTCATAGAAATAATTATGGGAGTAAAAGTTCACCATTTTGTCTTGGCCACAGTGTCTGAGAGTCAAGTTGTTGTTATTCACAGTGATTATTATCTGGCTGGTGATTGGTTAGTATCCAAAAAGTCATGTTGTGATTGGTTCATTCAACTATCCGATTACAGGTGTCCGATAACAAGGTTTTGTAATCGGATAATGTCCGATTAATGAATTTGCAGACAGATTAATGAATAATAGAGTAGTTAATGAACTAATCACATTTGAGGAAATTGTAATTTTTATAGTAAGGCCGGCTATCAGAATCTGTACTCTTGGCTTTCAACATGTTACGTACATTTAGAGACATCCATTATGGCTGATAATGACAATCATTTTTGTATAACAAGCATGTCATGCCATGCTATACTAGATTTATAGTTGTAAATTTTTCATGTGATAATACTGTTTTTTTTTAACTCTGGACAAATATTTTACGTTGTAGAGTAGCCCAATTGATCGCATCGATCGTCTACAAGTTGCTATATTATGTGTTTCGTCATGAAGTTGGGTAATTGGAGCTGTTATTCTGAATGCCGTTTAATTCTTCGTCAGAGAATAAGAATAGCATTGGGTTTGTTATTATTTACATTAATTAGTGTTTTCCTGGCTTTCTCTATTTCAGATTCTAACCCACTGCAGTAGCGGAGTTTCTGCACCACTGTGGAACTACGGTTCACTCATCCTAATCATCGTTATTCCCTCTACATTTTGCGTGATAGTGGCAGCTTTTAACAGACGCCGAGCCATCCGCTTCTATGCAGACTTCTACTGCAGAAAATATGTGAAACACAATGAATCATTCCACGTAAAAAATGCACTAAAAGCCGTGATGAACAGAGTGCTGGTTCCAGAAACGGAAGGGAATATAATCACAGCGAAAGAGTATGCAGTGGACATAGAATTTGAGAATTTGAGCCTCGCGTTAAAGGGAGTAAGTACTGAATGTAAATTAAAATAAAGTTGTTGTTGTTGTTGTTGTTGTTGTTGTTGTTGTTGTTGTTGTTGTTGTTGTTGTTGTAGTAGTAGTACTGAGTGAAGATCATGCTCGGTTTGTGGAACATTTTCTAAAAAACAAAGTTAAAAGTTATTTTTGAATATTTTTCATTTAATCAGAACAACAAATGGACTCATATCGCCGAACATTTTAATGTAGATGCATCAGCATTCTTTGAAAAACATGCAGCAGCATATGCTATTGGTCAGAGTAGGAACAAATTCATGGCACATGTCTTTTTGCAAACTAGGATATAAAGCCCTCTTTACACTAGCAACTTTGATGTAATTTTTCTCGCGATTTCAACTGCAATTTTTCTCACGCTCGACCTGCAACTTTAAATTGCGCGTGTAAATCAGCTGCAAGTCCAGTGCGATTTAGCAGCAATTTTAGCGCGATATCGGCGCAATTTATACGAAACGTGATAATTTTGAGTAGCGGGTTTTCTTTTATAATCAGACGAACTTGTTGTGAAAGGTAGACTCAAACGTTGTCCATTGCTCGATAAGTGTTTCTTCCTCCTTGTATAGTTGTTATTGTTACCGTACTTTTCGCGACAAAAATTGCATCAAAGTTGCCAGTGTAAACAGGCCTTTAAATAGAGTACTTGTCTCATATTATATTTTTGATGCATAATGCAAGACAAAAATGGATTAAGGGTTTAAAGTAGTATGTTCCAAAAAAAAACATTTAAACGAATTTATTGATAAATCTCAGTCATTAATTTTTTCTCCTCGCTAAAGCCTTTGAAAGTACCGAACAAAAACGCTGCTCTCCGCCAGCTTGGTTCGTAACGTCACATGAGACAAAACACTGGCCCAACTGATGTGTTACAAACAGCTTGGTGAAAAGTAGCTTTAAATTAGCTTCAGTTGGACCCTGAATACATTTGATCTTCTCATCTGCTTCCCTGGCTGCGTCTAACATTTCACAAAAGGCAATGAGTCGCAGTCAATGATTGGAAGTTTTGAACATATTGGTGAACAAATGTATAATTTGTAAATCATTTTTCCAAATCCTTGTCAAGAGTATAAAACTATCATTGTTATTGTCATAGATTAAAAGTCTTAAAAAATAGTCGATAGGTAGTTTGAATGTACACTGACATTCATTGCCATTCGTGGCTGGCAAACCTTCTTATAGAAAGAAAGTAATTGTTGTTTGACCCTTAAGACATAAAGGGCGGCGGGGGTGGGCGCATTGATGTTCCAGAGTCTCTCTCGCTCTCTAAATAGTGCCCACGATGTGTCATCCAAGCCAAGGGTATTTGTAGTGCCGTCATAGCCATTGGAAACATCAAGAACAATCTTTCTAGGATTCTTGAAGAGATCGTTTTTCCATTACAGAATCAAACGCCATCTCCTTTTCAACAAAATATTTTTTAACCACATGCTACTGATAAGTTTCAATTAAGAAAAAAAGTGGGCGATTGATTCATGGAAGGCAGGAAACTCGATCTCTTCAAGAAACTTGAAGAGTTGTTGACAGAACCTCTGATCGCACTACAAATAACGCTGGATAACACAACCTGATCATAACTTATTATGTTGCTTTTATTTTCCAGTTTCCACATCGGCTTTTTACTTCAACTTCCCGTCCAAGAGTGCAGCCAACTACGTTAACTGTTCAACTCTTCCACAAATGACAATGTTTACCTTGTGCTTTTGGCTTAAAACGAGAGATGTTTCTCTTGACATAATCTCGTATGCCACAAGCCAAAACGCCCACGAGATGAAGTACCACATTGGGCCTATCAGTGGGACTAATCTGCGCATATTAAGGTGTCGACTTTTTTTTTTATATATCTCACTCTTCTCATTATTGTTAGTTTCTATATATCGGGAATCATCGCCAATAATCGCAGACAGAGCTATTGTAATCACTGTTCGATCGGCAATCATCCTCACTCATCAACGATCGATGATTGTGTGAGCTGGTTCAGAAGTTCGTTTTTTCTTATGGATTTTCACATGGTAAAAAGAAACTTACACGGCTGTTTGAAAATACGGCTTTTATCTTCTCGTGTCGAATTTTGCAACGAATTTCGTGTGTTACTACATTCGACACTCGAAGATAAAAGCCGTATCTTCGCACAGTCATATAAGATCAGTCCTCCATGCAACTGCAACACTTTTGCGATGATGGCAAACAACCAATACTATCAAATCTAACTAAAATCGTATCAAAACAATATTTGACAGTGATGGCGTTCCATACAGGTATTCTTTTGTGCGAGTAGCTTATTTGAACAAAATACGCGCTTGGTTCAGCCTTCTGCTAGCATTATCTTGTACGTCTGAACCGGCAAGCCCTTTACAATGGTTGTATTGCCGGATAGCAGCTAGATTTAGTGACTTTCATTAGTGAATAGTAAATTTAGTAGTATTTAGAGTAGGGAACTCACAGTAAGATTATATTGGTTTTGTTAATATATGTACCATTCATAGAGTGGAGGCGCGTAACCAGGGCTATGGTGTCTAATACCTTGATTAGATACGGAACTTTCAATCAAACTGATGTCAGTGGTGGCTTAGAAATACGTGCGTCGGTGCTGGATGGGACGCACCACTTGTTGGTTGTGAATATCGCTGGTCCATGGTCCCACATCATGTACACACAAACGTTCTATGGATCAGTGAACTGTGCCTACATCTTTGGTATGCAGGAGTGGTAAGGACTTTCACTTGAAGCTAGTTGGCCTGTCCCATCTAAAATATGTCTTATACGACAAAGTATCATTATCTAAATTATTTCCGACTATCATATTATTATTTTGGTATAGAAAACGAGATTTATTATATTACAAAACTAGTCGTTCTTTATTAAAGGAATAAAACAGCATCGCGCGTGTTTCTATCGTGTTTCAGAGAAATCTCCTTCATCATGGTTTGTAATTAAACTATTTGTTCTCTGTTATAAACACGCGGGATGTTGGGAGAACACGAGCAAAACTTGAATATCACGAGCCGAAGGCGAGAACTAAGAGAACAAAGACATAGAAAACGACTTTTATTGCTTTTATAAAATAACATCGACAAAACACGCGGATATTTATAATTTATTGCGCGTGATCAATATATAAGTTCTCCTAACATTCATAAACTGTGCGTTGAACCAATCGCTGAATTTCTAAGAATTCAGATAAAATTGACAGCGAAGTGTTGCCGAGATTGAACATTTGAAATTCAAGGCTGAAGAAATACACTCCTCGATGTTGTATGGTATTTTAATCAACAGCGATGAAGGAGTCTTAGGATTACAATGTGACAACAAAATACAAATCAAAGCAGATTCTAAATCCTACAAGATAATGTAAATAGAATATAAGCGAAGTATAACTTACAGGAACGGAGGAAATAGCGAATGTTCAGGGATAAATGATTCGTGTAGTTCGCAAGACAAGATGGCCGACTCGAATTCCAGACGGACAGCGGTCCTAACTACCTAAGTGGTCAGCGGTAAACTCTCCATCCCCCCAGTCCGGGAAGGAAATCGTGAAATATCCTTCACTGACTCAAGGGCTCAACCCACTTTCCTGTTTCAGGCTCGAAGCGTTTCGGTGGCCGCCTTTCGCGCGTTGGCCTTGGTGGTTGGGCGTCATCTGCTGCTCTTGCACACTAGGCGACGTCACTGGGGTTTCGCGCGTTGGCTTTGGTGGTTGGGCGTCATCTGCTGCTCTTGCACACTAGGCGACGTCACTGGGGTTTCGCGCGTTGGCTTTGGTGGCTGGGGCGTCATCTGCTGCTCTTGCACACTAGGCGACGTCACTGGGGTTTCGTTCGGTGAGCGATGGTCTGCTCCAGGTGTTGGGTCATCAGGATCGGCTGGAGTACTCAGGGCTTTGTTCTTGGTCACATCCATGCTGGGTGTCGTTTCAGGCGCAGGTACTTCTCGGGGAAGGATAGGGGAAATAGGTGTTTCTATCCGACCAGGAGAGTTTGCAGCGAGGGCTAAGGAATGGCTTGAACGGCGCCATGGTGTCTCGGAGCTGTGCATAGTTAAAGCCCCTCACTCGGGCTCCAAAGGCACGGACGGTTTCATCTCGTTCCTGGCGCAGCTGAGGAGCTCGGTTCTAAGGACACAGGTAGCCACAGGAATCACCGTTAATGAGCGCATCGTCGCGAGGAGACTGGGGAGAGTTCCGGAAGTGGCGTGTTGGTTTTCCTTGAGCAAGCTATCTCCAAGCTCTGTCCAGGCACACTGGAATAACTGAGGTGGGGCAGATGATTCGTCGATGCCGGATCCGGTGCGAAATACCTCCCATCTCCTGACAAACACGTTCCACTCCTCGATGGATACCCCCACGTCGATCTTCGGCCTCTCGAGTTTCGGGCCTTTTGTTGACTGAGTTGGTGGAGTGCTATTGGGGATGGTGTGAGCCACTGTGTGGTTTGACAGAATAGCTATCTCCAGGGCTTCTGAAATATCATCTGTTTTAAAAGAGCAGTGTGGCACATAACACGCTATGATCACCATGACCCCTTCATGAAGAAATACACTCCTCGATGTTGTATGGTATATTAATCAACAGCGATGAAGGAGTCTTAGGATTGCAATGTGACCACAAAATACAAATCAAAGCAGATTCTAAATCCTACAAGATAATGTAAATAGTATATAAGCGAAGTATAACTTACAGGAACGGAGGAAATAGCGAGTGTTCCGGGATAAATGATGCAGGTAGTTCGCAAGACAAGATGGCCGACTCGAATTCCAGACGGTCAGCGGTCCTAACTACCTAAGTGGTCAGCGGTAAACTCTCCAAAGGCAGTACACTTCCAGAGAATATATAAAACAACGGAGGTTGATGTCGCAGTGTTCAAGGTAAAGAAACTAATTGAAAGCACTCAAGATACATGTACTGACTGGTGACTGTTGTACAAATAAAACCTGTTGTTTGCTGTGCATTCAGATGCAGCTGTAGCCAGGAACTACCGAACTCGGGCTTCCGTAATTTTTTGCGGCCTATTAAAATTAGCTAACTCATTTGGCAGACTTACTTGAAAATATATTTAGAGAAGCTATAGCACAGCTAAAATGGTATGTTTCTGCAGAAACAAAGCAAAATGTACCTCTACAACGCCGATGAACTGCATCTGAGTAGATTCAAGCAATCCGTACATTAAACTGTTTCAACTGCCCATTGGTCTTGAGCTCAAATCTTCAGTATTCTCCTTCCAGCTATTCCAAGTTATTGCGAGACCACTAGTACTTTCCATTGACAAACCCTCAATTGAATTACGTAGTGCTATGGACATCTTGTACGACGTTTCTACTCATCCGTGGCAATTACGGTCGGTGGCGCTCGTGTTGACTTGAATTAAAGTTTCTCGGCTTCTTGTAAACACTGTTTCTTCAAATATTCGTTTGCTCGGCACAAAGCTGTTTAATCTTTTTGGTTAATCGACCATTGTCTCACACTGTAGTAGAACTAAAACCGGGTTGAAAAGCTTTAGAAGAAGTTTTTCAAAAAAACTTCCCGAACTACTTCTCTCTGTACGAACTGGAAGTTGCTCGAGGTCTTGCGCATGTCCTTTGAACCTACTAAAAGTAAACAGTTTGTGGTCGCGCGTGAATACGTTTTAGATGAACAACAAAAAGATATATATATATATTCACCAATTTTCGGAGTTCGCCTCATTGGTATATACTAACACAATTACTCTCTTCGATGTCGGCCACATTTTCACAAGAACTCGAAGTTTAATCCAAAATTTTGGCCCTTCTTCATCCGTAAGAGATATTTTTTAAAAATCTTGAAGTGGAGCTGGCGCTGGCGTTATATATGAGTTATTTTATAAAACAAAATATTATAAATTTTATAGTTAGTAGTCTTTCGTGATTTGAAGAGAGTCGGAATAAACTCTGGTCTAACTGCGTGTACAACTCCTGGAATTTGTACTTACTTTATTTAATAAAGGCCCATTAAGTCATTTATTTGTAGAAAGATTCCAGACTCATTTACGATGTCGTTAACATATCTCATACACTCATCGTTCAATTGTTTATCATATACTGTTTTTCTTATCAACTCGAATATATTTATTAGTCCAAAGAGGTTGGCTCAAAAAGTCTGACCACGCGTTCAAAGCATCTTTCCAAAAATGACTCTTGAAACAACAAGCTGATTTGTTAAGAAGAAAGGCGTCATTTCCTCCATAAGATTCTAAGATCCCATAGCAATTTATTCCAGTTACTAAGATAGGAATCATTTAAGAACTTCTTAAGGCCTTGGCAAACGATCCAACATCTATCATGCCCAGACCACCGTTTCCAATGCTGTTTATTAAAACTTTCCTCGCTAGTTTATCTCTTTTGCCATTCCAAATGAACTGAAAAAGAATTTAATCCAATCGATTTAGGAACTCAGGTGACGGCAACGGAACTGTTGTGAATAAATGTATTAATTTAGGTAACACTAAGGATTTAATGACTCGAATTTTTCCACTGAGGCTCAAAAGCGAAAGGACCACCGCTCAAGAATACTCTGTACTTGTTTCAAGGCCGGGCGGGTAGTTTCGTAATTTTAAAATAGTTATGGTTTTCAAAGGGTCCAATACAAAACTCAATTCCTAAAACAGTAAAAGGAGAGTCTACAACCACTTGATACCCTTCTCAGGGAATAGCATAGTATTGTTTTCTCTATTTCTTACCCAACCAAACCGCTTTTGTTTCTTCTATGTTCGTTTTTAATCCCGAACGTTGGTCGAAAAGTTCAAGTATTTTCAAACAATGTAACGAGTTCTTACTTCCATCTAACAAGACGAATGTATCATCCCCTATACTAATCCTCTTTATATTACCTGAATTTTAACGGCATCTGCTAAAAGTTCTTACACCTCTGGATATCTGAAAAATTGTGATATATGACCATTATATGAAATCGCACTACTTGCATTCTTTATCTTTAATCTTTAATCTTTAAATATTGGAATAATTGCCTTAAGAAGCTAATATGGCAATGGCGGTCAGTCAGTTCCAGTGGGTTACAGTGCAAAAAATAAGAATTGTAGGACTGACTTACAGTGGGAAGAATGCTAATATGGGGTTACGGTGTTGGTGTGTGTGGCTTATAGAAATTAATAACGATACATATTACAACTGACTTGGGAGTAGAATGATGTAAGGGAGAAAGAGAATTCCATTAGGGAACAGTTCCTACAGAAAAGAGTACTTATATGAGTCTACAGAGGTGCCGATGGATGAATGAATGTTCGATGATGTTGTTGGATGGTCCTGGCTCTTCGTTCGGTGGGAACGAGTTCAGGGGGCAACGGGATGATAACTCCGATCCCCCGCTATAGATGTTGTAGAATAGCGTCAGATCATGCACCGTACGGCGAGACTGCGGAGATGGCCAGCCGAGGTCCCTGATGTTACGCTGCTGGTATAGGGTCGTTGCCACCGCGAACAAATCTGTCTTGCGGACTCACTGAAAATCAGTCGTTTTTCAATAGAGGTCCACTCAATGGAATCAAAAGCTTTTAGGAAATCTATTAAGAATAATAGACCTTATTTTTCTTCTTCGTTCCACATCTCAATTACATCGAAAAAAAACGAGTATTTTCAGCAATATGTCGATCTTTTAGGAAACCTTCTGGGTTTCCGAAATAACCTTTGGAAGAACATTTTTTTAACAATTAGCAATTGCAGCGGATGCCATTTTATAGTCCACACAAAGTAGTGATATCGGTCTCCAACTTTTTAAACAACATTTCATCTTCTTTGGTTTTTCTCCTGGCCTGGGTTGCTCGACACTAAATTAAAGGTAACGCTGGGTTAAGCCAAATTTAAAATTTGATTTCTTGATCTAGAAAATGCTTAACCCGTTGCCTATAAAGTATTAATGGAATACTCCTCAGAAACCCAGTTACGTAAACTCAATATGACAATTCAGGCAGTAAACCCAATCATGGGTTAACATTTTAACCCTGGGTTAACGTTAAACCCTTGATATAACAGCCTATCTCATTTTACAAGGCAGTAATCCCAATCATGGGTTAGAATGTTAACCCTAGGTTAACCTTAACCCATGATATGACAGCCTATCTCATTTTACAAGGCAGTAAACCCAGTCATGGGTTAGAATGTTAACCCTGGGTTAACGTTAACCCACTTTCGAGCAACTGGGCCCTGATGACAAATGGCAATTTGAGGTTAGCAGTAAACACAAGAAATCTGACTCTAAAGGTCTCTTTCTATGTGTTTACTAATAAACTTATACCGCACTTTGAAGTTTGCTATTTGTTGTCAGAGTAGTTTACCCTGTTAGCAGAGCCTTCTTTTACCCACTTGACGAACGCGAAAGATAGGCTCTGTTCTGGTTTTTAAAACCGGTTTGGGGTTAATAAGTGCTCACATTTTATGAGCTCACTATGCAAAAATGGCAGTTAATAGAGTCTCGGTACGAGAGCCATGGTTTCAAATTGCAAGGCGTTGCATGGCAACAGTTCGTGGATGCTCGACAGTAAAACAATACGGCTTGCACAGAGCGCGCGAGCGTGTAAAAGAAGGTTCTATTAGCAGTTAGGCCATTTGGAGCCAGTAAACTATGGTGCTGGTGGTAATGTTTCAAATTATGATGACAAGTATAGCATTTCAAATCATTTTTCTTAAAAATAGTTAGAGGCTTTTGTAAATAACTGCGGCAATGTGTAATTCAGGAAGAGAAATGCAGAGGTAAACGACAAACGTGGTGTCTGGCCCTGGTAACCTACGTGATTGCCAGTGGGTATGTTCAAACATAGGTCATGGGAAACGCCCATCAAATAGTGATTGAGATACTCATCGGTATTATTAAAACTAACAACTATAAATGCTCCAGATGAGTTTAAATCCGTACCTGACCGCTTAAGTGTTACCGTTCATTTTTCACACACGGTCCTGAATAAATGTACATCGACACAAACCAGATTTAAATACCAGTACCTAAAACTGGTTTGTAGCGACTGTGCAGTTGTAACGGAAACAATTAAGATGTTTACACGAACATCTGGACCAAAAATGAAGCCAGTATGTTTTTTGTTGATGAAATATTATTGAATTTGAGAAATTGCGTAATTTACACTTGTTAGAAATTGTTTTTCAGGTGACTTACGACGTTTATTATTTTCTAATTTCTTCTTTGTCACAGTAATGTCATGCATTGAGTGCGAATGGATGGCAGTTCCGAATAACGTTTCGCAGTGGCGTATGGGAACGGTTCAAAAGCTGTTGAACTTGCGAAATGAAATACAAAAACACAGTCCACATGATAACGGTCCTATACCAAGTATTAGTGAGTATTTCAAACACAGACACTGTCTGAGCTCTTGTGCAAAATGGAGAGATGAGCAATTTACTACACTACTTTGCTAATTCAAATAAATTAATTTGTCCTCGTTTCAGTTCACTTAGGGTGCAAAATGCAATGACTCGGTCATAATTTATCTCATTAGTTCAACAAATTGTGGAATTAATGAACCCTGAGTCAACAAATTTGCATTAGCAAAGTAACGTATTGGCCTATTACACTAAAGCTGATTTACACGAATGTCGAAATAGTCATGCCTTGTCGTTGGAATGTCGTTACTCTGTGATTCCATTGGATTCCTTGCAGCGAATCCCGCAATTGTTTTCCTATCACTTTTCTTTCCTTTCCTTTCTTTTCTTTTCCTATTATTTCTTTTCTTTTTTTTCCCCTTTCATTTATTTTCACATTTTCTTTTCTTTTTTCCCCTTTCTTTTGTTTTCCTTTTCCCTTTTATTTTCTTTTCTTTTAAGTAAATTCACTATAAATTCTTCACTAGATTGGGACTACGAAGTTCACCTTCCCGCCCTGTCCACTGGTCACCTGAAGTTGATAAGATTCATTGCGTTCACGGAATTTACTCTGTGTTTTTGGTTACAAACAAACAACGCCAGTTTTACAATAAAATATGCACCTTTGGAGTCAACTATGTCGGTACTTCTTGTACAAGTGCAGGGCAGTGAAGTAACCATTACAGTAATGGGAGATCGAAGGTAAGCATACTTTGTAAGAACTAATAGTGTAAACTGTTTGCATTTGGCATCTGTTTTCATGGTCAACTCGTAGCCAGTTATTATGTTCCTTTGATATGGATAATACTAGTCACCTTCCTTCCTTCCTTCCTTCCTTGCGCCCCTAAAGCTAGTTCTCACCTGACCTGAGAAGAAGCGACAACGAATCTCTCCTTCTGGTATATAAGGGAAAAATTAGAGGCATTCTGGCTCCATTTGTTGGGCCTGGCCGGTCCAAGTTGTTCGGATGTGGCCATTGTGCATGTTATGTTTCAAAACAATATGTTCCTGTGATTGTACAGTTGACTAGCTAGATAACCTAGTGGTTAAGAACACAGGTAAGTAGTTGGTGTTACAGTAGATTGAAGAGTTGAGGGTTCGGGTCACGGGGAAAAGGCGAAATTAAAAAATTGGTATAACAGTGATGTAATATTATTATTATTATTATTATTATTATTATGAGTTTGAGGAAAGGTCAAAGTGCATTGGAGCATAGGATTTTTATCTTCGAGTGTTGATAATATCCTCGTGAGTAAGCGAAGTAATTTTCGGAATATTTTCTAAAATGCTCGAAAATACTCGAAAATACTCGAAAAAGTATCTTTTTTCATTTTTGGAAATCAGCTTAAAAAAATTCGGAAAATCTTCCGGAAACCGCAGAAAATGTTTGGAAATGATCGAAAGTGAGATGTCTGGTGCCGCCTTAGTGTTACAACAAAGTGCTACATAGGGAACACTGTTATCTTTCACATGTGTTTGGATACGATATTTAATCACATGTGGATTATCACTTTTATTCCAAGCATAATCCTTGAAATTTATGGCTTAGAGAATAACAAAACCTTTTATTGCCAACTATTTGCAGCACCGTTCCAGTCATAGTCACGGACGGAAAATGGCATTACTTGTGCATCTCATGGGATGGGCTCGTTAAAACATGGACTTTGTACAAGGATGGAAAGAGACTCGCCAAAGCCAGTTTATCGAACAATAGGACAATCATTCCTGGTAAGTAGAATGTTAGGTGGAGAAAACTGCTGCTTGTGTCTATAAACTGTGACATAAACACTGCGAAAGTTGTAGAGCACTCGAGAAGCAAGAGAAACACTCGGCCCGCCTCGTGTTCCTCTTAAACTTCTCTCGTGCTCCATAACTTCCGGCGTGTTTATATCACAGTCTATAGACGCTCACAGCCGTTTTATATTGCTTTTTTAAAAGCAATACAATTATATAAAGCAAGTTTCTTGCATGAGCGTTGAATAACTAAAAGCAAAGACATGTATTAGATTCAGTAGACTATCAACAGGAAAATGTCAAACGTCGCAAAGTTGAAAGGCCAAAATGAAGTGCACTTGCACGCGTAAGTGTTGTCTGGTAATGTTTACCATTGCTCCGAAATGTGATTGGCTAAGAAATTATAGTATTGTTGCTTCCTTCCAAGATTCGCTGAAAGTAAATTTATGAAACAGTGTTTTCACAAAGTAAATACATTGCAAAGAAAAGACATGGCTTCTAGATTAGACTAGATCAGATTACAATAAAATAGATTAGCCAAGATTAGATGAATTTTAGATTGAACATACATGTAAATATTTATTTTAGATAATCCATTTCTTAATTTCAGAATTCAATATTTTATTTAACTGTGAGTTTCACTCTTAGGGAATGTAATATCAATTGCATTGCACCAATGCATCGATCTGTTCCACATGGCAAGTACTAAGCTAATTCAATATTTATTCGCCGAGATGTTTGCTGACGTTATCTATTAATCTGGAATCCGCTATCTAACCATTCGTCTAAGTCCGCCACACGCTCGACGTTTTATTGGCCACATAAAATCAGTTCCTGTGAGTAGTTCCCAACAACTCTAAGATAAAATCATAGTTTGCCGGACAACATCAAACATGTTTTTGTGGCTGGCCCCGACAATTTTATCCGTCAATTAGTTGTCATTTTATATACTTACATTTAGTTGCTATCTCTTTCACTTATTTTCGGTGACCTTTCCCATACAGGCCATGTTTGGAGCTTCAAGACGAAAACGATCACTTGCCGACATTAAATTGTACTAGTATTGTTTAATTTGTTATTTGCACATACAGGTCATGGTGAAATCACTATAGGATTCAATGTGTCCTGTGTAACAACTGGCTACCTTGGTAAGGCCTGCGGTATCAATGCGTGGGACTATACTGTGTCGAAATACGAAATTATCAGCATGTCGTATGGCTGTGGCACTGAGGCTGGAAACGTCATTCGATGGGTCGATGTGTTAACTGATCGCAATATTATAGGAAATGTGTCGATTTCAAGAGGTGCATCTTGTAAGGATCGAGGAGGTAGGAATATAGTTAAAGACCCATTTGCACCCAAGTTGCTTTGCGTTTATTATTACATTTATTATTTAAATTTCCCTAACCTTTCTTATTTAAAAAGTGTAATCAGATGCTACATTATTCTCTAAACAAACTTGTAAGAAATGGCGGCAACCTGTAAAAGAAATATTGTATGATTAAGATCCTGCCGTGCAATTAATAAAAAAGTGTTAAACATAAATTTAAAAACAACTACAGAAAAAGGTTGGTTTGAAAATGGGATTTATATACGCCATCAAGTCCCGGTAGCGTTGCCTGTGTACACCTACTGGTCTGAAATAAGCTCAAATTTTGCTTGTTTCTTTAGCTGATCGTCTCTCTACGGAGTACAACTCGTCGACCGGGTCCAGCACAGCACTTCTGTTGAGCCCTTGGTATAACCGGTCAGTGGACTGGTACGGATCGTGCCTTAAGTTCAGGTACATGGTTTACGGCCCGGGTGTACAAACACTGGATATCTTTCACCAACTGGGCAACAATTCCAGAACGAGAATATGGAAGCTGAATGAGAAGTTAGAAGATAGAAAAGACCTCATCTGGAGATACGGTCAGGTGTCTGTTGGGTCTGTAGAAAGGCATCAGGTAATGGCATTGTCTTTGTCTTTGTATTGTAAATTGTGTAAGTAGTACAAGAACCAATAAGTACCCCAAGTTTACAGGGGTACTTCTTGGAGAAAGACAAGACAGGATATTTTGTCCTACCATTTGTTTGGGCGTCTATTTCTTGTTTGGGCGCGGGGGGAGGGGGGTGGCATCAGACCATAAAAACATTGTAAAATTTAATCAGCTAACTGACTAGTCTAACCTCTGGTTATTACAGTTAGCTGAGTACCTTTCTGTCTGTTAATTATTACTTATTCTTTGTTTAAATTTGTAAAAACGGTACTAAATATAGATATTGATTGATTGATTGATTGATTGATTGATTGATTGCATCTATTCTAGACTTGTAGTTGAAACACCAAACACCATGTGACAGAAATTAAAGTGACAGAAGCCGACTAGAGTTATCACACTATTGAAAATCTGTCTCTTTTGTCACAGGTATCGGTGAGCGTGCATTTCTCTGGTGGTCCAGGTATTGTTTCAATTGCTGGAGTACACTTCACGAGGGACTACTGCGACTATAAACCATCTCGACAAAACTATGGTAATACATTCATACACAATCAGGCTCATAACATCATGGGACACATTTGATTCAAACTTAAGCCTTTCTTCATTAGCTACAGAAGTAGAAGCATGTAATCAACAACGGAAGTTATGATCTTGTAATAGACATGATGGAGGCAGAAACGAAACCTCTTGTCCGAGTGGAATCCTTGCTTATAGGCTGTTTATCTGCCTATAAGATAGAACAAGCACTGTGATTGGCAGATTCTTCATTTCTGCTTCTGCTTCCGCCAAACCTAATTTTCACTACTATAAAGGGTAAGAAACAGAATCAAAAACAGCAGAAAAAGGGAAACTTCCGTTTATTCCATCTCAGCGCTTCCATCGACTTTCACCTCCAATTCCATTCTAGTTTCTTGGTATTTGCTGAAACAGAATACTCCTGCTATCTCTGTTTCTGCTTCCTTGGCTAGTATAAACCATTTTAGAGCATTCTTTAGAGTTGTTCATGTTCTTGAAAGAATGGGTTAAAACTTTATTTCACGCATATCATCTTGATTGTTTCAAAGAAATCTTGATTCTGATAGAGAAATGTTGATTCTGAAAAATGAAATATTGTTTATGAGAAATATACCCTATTCTGAAAAATGAAATATGATTCCTAGAAATAAAACTTTATTCTAAAAACTGAAATATTGATTCTGAGAAATAAAACTTTATTCTGAAAAATGCCTTTTTTTCCCTAAGAAAAACAGGGAGAATGGGAGACACGCTTGTCTCAACAAAGACGATCGATCGTTTATCTGCACTCTTTTGAATCATGTTACATCTGATTTTCAAAGAGGCATTTTATCGCAATATATTCGAACATCTTCGAAAACATTTCATTTCAAATAATAATGACCAGAATGGGGGGTTCTCTGATCATTTTAGCAATGTCTAGGGAGCTACATGTAAATTCTTCGTTTAGTTGAAACCATTTTTGAGAAGGTAGAAGCAGAGATTACCGCAAATCAGGCCAGGCCTTGTTGGAGGGATTAATGACAGTCTTTAATCGGATGCTCCATACAAAGGTTTTATTGTTCAGACTCCCAGAGTTGTGAGAAATTTAAAAGAGTTGTTGATAAACATTGCGTCGGCAGAAATCCGTATGCTGTATAAATAATGTTTTTTACATTAAAACTAATGTCTACCGATTTTCCTCCCAGTCTGCAGTGAAAATCTTACCAGTGAACAAGGTTTTATTCAATCGCCACATTATCCCGGATATTATCCTAATAACTCAGACTGTTACTGGGCAATAACGGTGAAGAATGGTCACGTGATTCGTCTGGAGTTTCATTCATTCCAAGTGCAGTATGACCCTCAATGTAAAAAGGATTATGTTGAAGTCAGAGATGGACCAGAGCAGACGTCGCCTTCACTGGGGAGGTTCTGTGGATCAGTTTACCCAACCATAATTGAGTCATCTTCCAACAAGTTACTTGTGTTGATGAAGACTGATGATCGGATTGTGTGGACGGGTTTTAAGGCATATTACCACTCGAGAAAAGGTGTGTTCAACAATAGAATTACATGTTGGCATATTTGTGTGACATCATGGTTTTGTTTCCCAGTTCTTTATCTTGTTAGGTGGCGATATTTGATTTTGTTGGGGGGGATTTCAAAAATAATTTGCATGATCCAAAGTTATAAAGAAACAGCGAGAAAATTGCAGCCAAATATTGTGCGTTTTAAACTCCCCTTTCCCTTCCTCCAACCAGATACACAAGGCCATAGCTAATGAGGGGAAGATAGTTTGTCCCTCTCCCCAAAAACAACAATAATTTGCACGATCCAAAGTTACAAAGAAACAACGAGAAAATTGCAGCTAAATATTCTGCGTTTTAAATTCCCCTTTCCTTCCTCCAACCAGAATCACACACACAAGGCCATAGCTAATGAGGGGGAGGATAGTTTGTCCCTCTCCCCAAAAACAACGAAACAGTAAAGAATAAAATAAATGAGTTTTAGGTAGATTGCATGTGTGTATATCCTCCTGCCTAATTTAAAGATATACCTGCATAACGGCCTTGTAGCTCGTGCCTTCAGGCATGTCCCAAATCCCCCCCCCCCTCCCCCACTACCTCTACAAAAAGCCTTGAAATTGCTTGCTATTTCCTTGGACACTGTTTACATTGTGTACCCTTGTGATTTTTCTCAAAGGTTTTAAATTATGGAGAAAGCAAATTACCACAATAAGATGATTGCAAATGCTGTATGTACAGAAGGTTCTGTAATAACAAGAATATAAGGAACAATAGTTTTCTCTGAAACGTACATGTATATGAAGACTATTTGTGAAATGATTTTGGGATCAATAGTAACTGTAATAATACGCGAAGAAACATATTCACTGTAATAATGGGTTCTACCTCACTTTAACAGATTACATTGAAAGAGATGCTGTCTGTAGACGTCGCCAAGGTAAGTTGTTTGGTTTATTATCTTGTAAAGTGAAGACTGGAAGCGGACAAAGAGACAGACAGACACTCACAGACAGACAGACTGACAGACTGGCAGACAGACAGACAGACAGACAGACAGACAGACAGACAGACAGACAGACAGACAGACAGACAGACAGATAGATAGA
>JANVCJ010126152.1:0-16088 GCA_026413505.1 Epizoanthus ramosus
ATTTATTCAGGTGTAGTTTAGAGGTCTAATCAGCCTCATCAATCCGAAGATAAAAGATAAGATAAATAAAGTTAATACCACTAATTTTTCACAGGCAGGATTTTAGACACGACAACATCGGCTCAGCTGCGGTTTATTTGTGTTGTGTATATAAAAATGCATTGATTGATCAATTGATTGAAGCGGTTGTTAAGAGCGTAACGAGTAATAACCTACGAAGAAGGCGCGTCAAAGAGTTGAGTGTTGAGTCCCCACGACGTGCTGCTTAGGAGCAACGACGAACAAAGAAAGAGCCAATCAGCGATTGATGATTTGACCCCCGCCCTGAATTTAGATATACGTCTTATTAACAAACATGTCACAGGTCAAAGGCCAGATGCCTCAGGCGGAACAGTCACTGGTGGCAAAATCATTTTTTTCGCAAATTGCAAATATCAACTCCGAAGAGGATTAGTTCCCAGTCTAGCGCGAATAAGGAATACCGTATACCGCATTATTGAAAATAGAGCATGCGGGCTTATAACGTTAGGAACGCGACGAGAGGAAAAGAATGACGGGTAGTGAAATGATCAAGATCTCGTCGTCTGATGATGGTAATGTGTTGTTAGGAACAGGGCCCGCTGCTGGAAACTCATCTTCATTATTTTAATTTATGTAAAGTTCATACTCCCGACAAATTCAATCAAAGGCGAAAGCGAGGAAAAGCGATGCGCGAAAGAGAGTGGTTGGGACGTCGATGGACAACATTTGCAAGTACTTAAGACAGAAAGTATCAATCGAACGCAACTGTTTTTATATAATTTGAAGAGTTGCTATCGAATCACGATTTAAATCGAACACAACACAATAAACAGCAAAGGTTTGGATAATTTTATTGTGTCATTGAGTGCTCTTATATTATAATAATACGCTAACTCGTAACCAAGTCGTCCCAAAGCCCGTGAATAAATAAATACAATAACCACTGTTGTTTCACTTACTTGTATCTTGTGTTCAAACAAAGCTCCCTGGTGATTTGGGTGCCATTTTAGCCAGTATTTCTCGAGAGTTTCGATTTTACCTTCCCTCTCAGTAAGAGACTAGAAAGTTGCACACTGCCATTTCAGACTCGTTCGACTCGACGCTCCGTGGTTCCTCGAAATGTTGCTCGATAGAGTTTTGAGTGCCAAAACAGGCTTCTCCAAAGATTATTCCACATATCTGACCCATACTTGCCTCCGTAGCCTAAACCAATCATTCCCCAAAACGTCAATTTCTACGGTTGAAGCGATTCAACACACGACAATATGCAAGGCACACTCTCCTTGGGCGGTTTTACAACATTTGCACTACACGGGGGAAGCCACAGTCCTCTCATGGGCAGCAACAGATCGTCCAATCCCAGCTTCCCACGGGGCAGATGGGCTCTCGAGCTTTGTTCTAAAACAGCCAATCACGTGAATCCAAGGTGAGTAAGAATAGAAACAATTCAAATATATTAAAATCTGCTGCAGGTCTTGAAAAACCATTTAAGCGCGAGTGAGTTAATTTCTCAGAGTAAGAAAAGTCCAACAAGCGGAAATGGTAAATTAGAATCGACGCCAAAAGTTAATGTGAGAAGTTAACTCACTCACGTCTGGATGGTTTTTCCCGGCGTGTAGCAGATTTGAATAAATGTGAATTGTTTCTATTCTATGCGTAGTCTTACTCTATCACCTGCTGAACTCATTAGGCTGCGTTGCAGCTGGCCCGGCTTTTGTGTCAAACAGTGATTTTAACCGTCTGCGTATTAGTGCACGATATCTTGGTATCTCGCATGGATATCAACCAAGGAAACCTGGCTTACGCTCAGAAACCAAACACTCAATTGAAGAGAACAGTGTAACTAACTCTTTTAGTCAAGTAGCATTGAAACGTTTCAACTCTCTGCCACAGTCCCTGAGGATGGAACAAAATTTTAAAGCATTTTATAACGGAACCAAGAAACTGTTTTTACAACGGGCAAAGGGCAGGGTTGGTGGAGGTGGGAAGTAATGCATTTGGTAGGGGAAAGGGTTAAGAGTTGGGGTTCGGTTAATGTAGGGGAAGGGAGTGGATCAAGGGGAGGTATTTGGTAGGGGAAAGGGTTAAGGGTGGGGGTTCGGTTAATGTAGGGGAAGGGAGTGGATCAAGGGGAGGTATTACTATATAGTTTGGGGAAAGTGATGGTGGGAGGGTTTCGGTAGCTAGAATTGTACATACTTTGACGCTTGTATTGTCATTGTCATTTTTTTAACTTCTTAATTATAATAGATAGTTTGTTTTACCTTTTGTATATTGTGGAGGTGGAGGTGTCTACAATCATGTGAAATTGGACCTTACGTATTAAGGCAATAAAACAGCGTCGCGCGTGTTTCTATCCAGTTTTATAAACATGCTATGACGCGGCAGAACACGAGAAAGTGTTGAGAAAGTGGACGTGGAGGTCGAGGTCGAGGTCGAGGCGGAAGTGGAGGTGGAGGCGGAAGTGAAGGCGGAAGTGGAGGTCGAGGTCGAGGTCGAGGTGGAAGTGGTGGTGAAAGTAAAGTTGGAGGTGGAATTGGTGGTGGAAGTGAAGGTGGAGGTGGATTTGCTGTAGGTGGAAGCAGGTGCAGGTGAGGGTGCAGGTGCTGGTGCTGGTGACGGTGCTGGTGACGGTGCTGGTGCTGATGCTGGTGCTGGCCGGCTGGTGCTGGTGCTGGTGCAGGTGCAGGTGCTGGTTCGGGTGCGCCATGCGTGCGTGTGTGTGTCCAGTGCGCTTATGCATGTATATGCAAATTTGTGTCTGTGTGTGCATATGCGCATTTTTGTATGTGTGTGAGAGCCTTCGCTCGTGCATGTACATTGTGTCGAAGTCAACAATGTCGTTCACAAATAGAATTTTATTTGAGAGTACGGGGATGTTCTAATACAATGCTTTCCAACTGTTTAACAGTAATGAGTGAATAAGTTCTCATTAAATGAGATTGATTTCATATCTAGCCGAGTATTGGCAAACTTACAAGATAAAATTAATTGTTTAGATATGTTACATTTGAAAATGAAGGTCAGTTACGTTCATGCATTCCACTGTTCTTTAAGCAACTTATTCAGGGTAACTGCATGATTAATATTAGAACAAAAAATATATTTTAAAATGGTAGGATGCATAAGAATTGATCGTGGCTTTGCCCTTTTTGCTTGGGGTAATGTCTGCAAGCATGTGAAATTGGACCTTACGTATTAAGGCAATAAAACAGCGTCGCGCGTGTATCTATCCAGTTTTAGAAACATGCTACGACGCGGCAGAACACGAGAAAGTGTTGAGAGAAAACGAGGCGAAAGCCGAGTTTCTCTCTGTTTTACGAGTGTTCTGCCGCGCCATAGCATATTTCTAAAACTGGACAGAAACACAAGCAATGCTGTATTATTGCACATAGCAAGTAGTTTTCAAAGAGATTTACTATTTAATCTACTGCCTTCAATCATTTTCGACCTTTACATCTCCACGAAAATTTTCACTTTGTTTCGTGACGTCATTCATGATTTCTATCCAGATTTTTTAAAACGGTCCTCAGCCAATCCGAACGCGCGATATATCGTATCTATTTTCTAAATGCGTATATAAGTTTAATAACATTGCTTACAGTTTATGAATTCACAGGTGAAACGTGTTGTCCTTCCCTGAAAAACTATGCATTGATAATATTGTAATGATCATGTCAATAAATGTAGTATATCTGACAAAAACGAATTTCCAAATACAGCTGGTAAAATAGGGGTCCCATTTTCTAGAAAGAAGATCTCTTATTCTCGGAAGTTCTAACTTCGTGGCACTCGGGGACACTTTTTAATTTACTCGACGATCCTGATATGCGCTTTTTGATGGGGTGTCGTGCGGCTCCCGAATCCTTTCTCTCAGAGTATTTGCTGTGAGGAAGATTAGGAACAGGAATAGTAATTTCATCTTTCTGAGGATCGTTTATCGGTGATTCACTGTCTTTGGGTGTAATGTCATTTAAAGCGGTTACAATTTCGTCCAGACTATAAAACGTGCGATCCACTGAATCTTGATGCTGCAGTGGTGTGTTCTCCCCGCTTTGCTCTCCACCTCCTGTTGAAGCTGCACTGGAAAGTCGCCTTCTCAAAGGTGAGTCATCGTCATTTAAGAGAGAAAGAAACTCTGAAAGGTCATACAAGGGCTTAACGCCCCCTGAATCGTGTCGCGATAGCGGCTCCGGTGTGACCGGTGGCTTATCGTCACTTAATTTCTTTGACATAACACTGGATAATCTTCGGCGAAGTGGAGACTCGTCAGTGTTCAGAATATTTAAGAATTCGTTTAGATCGTAAATGGAGCTGCGTTTTCGAGAAGTTCCCGGAACACACAGAAACACATCGTCGGGTCCGTCCAAACTTCCAGCTGTGGATAGCACTGATATACTTGACGCTTTTCGCCCCAGTGCGAATTGCGGGGAACGCATTGTGCTTAAGAGGTCAATCAGATCATCAGGTGCAACCTGCGGCGAAATTGGTTGTTGCATCTGCGACGTTGCTTGTGTCGTCGGGCGCGCGCCGTGGGTCGGCGACTCTGTACTGGCCGTCGAATAACCACTACTTGTTCTCGATTCCGGGCGATCCTCATTAGTTTCCGCAGGATGTGCATGACCAGGATGCGTTTCCAGGCAAGCCGCATTGTCTCTTTTATTTTCTGAATCGTTTTGTAAGACTTCTAAGAACTCACGCAGATTATACACCGAGCCCCTCTTTTTGTCTGTGCCGTGCGAATGCCTGTCTGTTGGAGTCAAGAAAGTTGTATTTTTGCAACTGCTGTTGTTGTTGGTGTCAGACTTGGGATCTGTAACTGAACTCTTTTCGACATTTGTTACAGGTATTGAAACCTTTAAAGACAAAAACTCTCTTAAGTCATAAATTGAAGAAGATCTGTCTTCTCTGATGGTACTACTCGTTTCTTGCTCTTCGCGTTTTCCAGATAGCGACAAGGCATTGTTGCTTGCTTTGGATTCTTCGTGTGAGAGCACGGACTGGCGCGGACTCGCGTTTATAGTCAGGAACTCCATTAAATCATACACGGACTTTCTTCTTGCTGTTTCTGTATCCTCTGTTTCGGACGGAATCAATTTTGTAGACAACTTTTTGGCCTCGCTTTGTAACAACTGCTGTTTAGTTTCCCCGGGTTGTTTAGAATCCTGTTTGGAATTTTCCATTACTCTATTGAGCGATAGGAATTCTATGAGATCATATGTTGACGACCTTCTGGAATTAGAGCTAGAATCTTGTGCGTGTACATCCAAGCTATTTGCGCTCTTATCGGAGGCGTTTCTAAGTTTAGGGTCAGGAGCAGTTGGTGTTACTGCTCTGTCTTCTTTTTTGCACGAATTTTCGCGTGCAAAAACCGGACTGTGTAGCTCTAGGAACTCTAAGAGGTCATAAGCGGATGCTCTTCTACTGTTATTGCTTTGATCAATGTTTGTTGACGAATCAGGAGAAAGAAAAATATTTGGCGATCGCAAAGGGCTTTTGTTGTTTGTTTGCGTAGTCTGTGATGTCTCAGGATTGTTATTTTGTGAGGGAAGCAATAAAAACTCTTTAAGATCGTAAATCGAAGATGTTCTTGCTTCGCGTGTGTTAACCTTTGGTGTATGAAACTCGGGAGAATGGGCGATAGACGGATTTGGTGTTTCTTCAGTATTTAATACCGACAGAATTTGCTGTAGATCATATACAGAAGGTCTCTTTCCAGAGACCTGTCCAGCACATGTTGTCGTTTCTGTACTCGCACTTTGTCTATTTTCAAGGCTCAAGTTGCAGGTTCTAGAAGATCTTCGCTCACTTGGCGCGTAGCTCTTGCCTTGCACACGTAAATCATTGTTATTTCCATCTTGGATAAAATTCTGAGCTTTTGCTGGTGTTAAAGATGACCGTCTGTTTGGCAATAATTCTTTGGCAGAGTCGAGCGATTTTCTTGCACATGTTTCCTGGTAAGGCACTTGAGATGACGGGGAAAGTGTTCGATTAAAATCAGGTGACGAAGGACTACTCTTGGCCGAGAATATGTTTCTCTTTGCAACTTTCTGGCGTTCATTTTGCTTTCCCCTTTTATATCCTCTGCTATTTGGTCGTTTTTCGTAGAAATTGTCATTTATGTTAAGACCAATTGCACTTTCCTGTGCTGAAAGAGTTACGGATCCGTACACATCAAGAATTGGACGTTTTCCGTTTTCACACGTGTAGCTGTTTGTACCAACAGCAATTGGATATTTTCTTTCGTTGCGAAATTTCTCAGCTATTACACTTTTACAGTCTCTTGCAGGCACCTTTGGGATTCTCCGATTTAAGTTTGGCATCGATGCGGCGAGTCTTTTCCCGCGATGTAATTTCTTGGAAGAATCATGAGCTTGTCCTACCAGGCTGCGACGATTGTCGGCGTTAGTTTCTGGTCTTTCTGTATTATGCAGCTGACTGTAGTTATGCCTTCCATTTTTCGATTTCAGTTTTTGGTATACTGTTCGTTTTTCCTTGTTTAAGGGAAATTCGAAACTCATCCCTTGAGGTTCACTTTTCTTTGATGTGGTCTGAATTGCATCCGGAATGAAAATCGGATCTTCTGACTTGTCTTGATCTCCGATTTCTCCATCTTCTCTGTCGCTTTCATCGCTAAAGGATGAATACGCGAATGGCCGAAATAGTTCTGAAGAAAAACTGTATGTTTGTTTGGTGTCTTCATCTTCGTTTCCTGAATAATGGATCAATTGGCTTGAAAAGGAAGTCTCCTCAAGTTCTCGATTAGGTGTCGTGTTTACTGTAGATTGAAATGAATCTAAACGAGTGATCGGCGGTAATCGAACAAGTCCGTGCTGCTGTCGATTCAAAGCTGGGAGGCGCGATGATTTACTTTGTTCGTTTCTGTTACGTTTCTTCTTGACGGTAGCTTCATCACCTTTTATTGGAGGGAGCTTTGTGAATGAATCACCTGAAGCGAAAGCCATATAAACGCCGCAACAGTACGTACAAGTAGTTGTTTTCCCAAATGCTCATTTCAATGCAACATTTCCTATTTCTACCCTTGCAGCATAGTCAATGTGTTCACGGCTCCAAGTCCAAGTTTTAGTCCGCTAGATTACTTGTACATAAATCGTGAAAATGTTTTTAATTACTTGCGAAGCGCTAGGCGATACTTTGTGTTCCTGAATCCTATCATGAGTGTAATAATATTGCAAAGCATTAGCCAGCCATACTGCATATATTTTCTATGGTGATTTTCCGATAAATGATCGGTCAAATATGAGTTTTTCTTTCTTTCTGAAGCGTGGCCGGATGTCATTCTTGTCAGCCAATCACATCAATGCTTACTAATTTATGCCATAAAGTGAATGCTTGTCTTTTAAATAACGTATGCGATTAACTGCGAAAAGGAGCGCGAAAGCAAATAGGACATATCTATTTGAAAGACGCTTTTGCAGTACATGACGCACACCAACACTCATAAGTCGCAGCAAAGAACTGTGGGGTGAAATTTTTATTGTCCTGCACGTTCAGAACAGACCGAATCCATGGGCCGCGGACAACACTGACAACAAAAAACAATGATTATTTATCTGACATCTGTTTTCTTCGAGTCATAATTTGTAAATAGGAGCTCTACTTTCATTAAGAAATTTCTCATTTATAATTCATATGAAAATTCTTTGTATTAGGGCAGGTGCAACTTTGTATTCGAACGTTTTCAAAACATCCTGACTTGGATGTCAGCTTGGCCGCTAAAGCGCAAGTTGTCAAGCCTGTCTTGGAAACGTGCAAAAAGATGAACAACACCACACAGGCGACAAAAATCACTTAGCATAGTTATTCATTTTGCTGTTAGTAAAAGTTAAAACTCAAATTTAGACATTTTCAAGCTATAATGGCATAGATGTCAATTTATTCAAAAACAGCTACAGCTACAGCGTTCAGTGTTGCGATTTAAATATTCGATATCAACACAGACAGATAAAATTAGACGAATTGGCAGGCCATTCATTTTTGAATTTTTGTCAATGTATTAAACTTGGGACATATTACATATGCTGTCATCGACTGCTTTAAGAAAAATATAGAAGTACTGCCAGTCTCCCCGCAAACTACACAATGACACTTTAAGACTACCATCTCGGCGGGAGATTGCACATTTGTAGCGTTATGACCCAATACTGATTACTAACAACGATACCATCACTATCTGATTTATCATTTTGGTCACAATATCAGCGCAGATAATCAAAATATTTCAGGGAATTCAGGTTTGGTGTATTTTAAGATTTTGTTTTATTCTATCATTTTAAGATTAACTTTGCAACTAAAACTTGTATTGTTATACTCAAATAGCAATAGGCCATATTCATATTTACATGTATATGTTAACAGAGAAATTTCACCCCAAGTCTCGTTTACACGAAACAAGCTTTCTTACAGCATTTTATGTAACTTTACACAAGTTCATGTTAGTATCATGTGTACGACCAGTTCGAATGTAAGTTTAATGCTTGGGGGTGAAATTAGCAAGTTCGCCGTATATATGAACAAGTCATATTCGGAAGCACATAACCCCTTGTTAACATTTTATTTTCAAATTAACTGAATTTTGACCAGATTTTAAAGATAAGAAAATAATATAGTGAGTGGGGTTTTTCACTTGTATTAATTTTAGGCGTTTTGTTGGATCTTTGCTTTATTTATTTATGATTAGAATTTAATTAAAATATTTTTTAAATCATTAGATAATCAAGTTTTTTCAATAAGGACGGATATGGATTAAGTTACTCGTTCCATTTCAGGTGAACCTCGGAATTGTATATTTGACAAAATTCTGTGAACATGTCACTCAACATGTTTTGAACGAACAATCGTCAGGATCTGCCAACGGACGGGTTTCCGTGGCAACAAACACATTATAAAATTTTAGCTATATTATAACTGAACTGAACTGAATCCAGCCAGCGTCGCAGAAAATAATTCAGTTTTCTAATTTTGACATCATAATTTTAATCATATGCAAAATGGGCCTAATATTTTTCCCTAAATGAATACTTGCATGACAAAATTTGTTTCAGCACTTGTTTGGTTGAAAATCAAAGTGTAACTGATTCATTGCTAACACGGGTGTTGAACTCTGTCCTGTTTTTCCTTTATAATGAACGTTGATCGGGTACTTCTGTTTTATCAACAACAAAAAAAGAAGCAGCATATGATTTAAGCAAAAAAAAACCAAATGGGTTTGTGTTGCAATTGTATTTCAAAGATAACATAAAAACTAAATGTGCATTATTGCATTACCATAATTTTCCGGCAAAATTCACCCTTTTTCTGCTAATGACACTGAAATTTGTTAAAGCCGCAAATGTTCTAATTATTTAACAATACGGAAAAGAAAACACACAACATGACACGAGCGTTTGGTGTTTCTTAAAATTGAATTGGTAACTCCAATTTCCATCCCATTGTAAACTTTTTCTGCATGAAAACTTTAGCAGGACAAGTGTTACAAACGGTTGATTCGTACACATGTAGAACAAGAACTAAAAAGTGGCAAAGCATTATGCCTAGACTTTCCAATTTGCAAGCGTGGGTTTAATATTTGTTATTCAGAATCCTTAGATTATTCGTAGGTAACGAGATAAGGTTTATACCGATCTTTTTCCGTGTCGCTAACGTAATTCTAAATAGAGTGTTGGCATATTTAACATGCGAATGTACTACTCGTATCTGTCATCTGGTCAACCGAGTGCGATATCTCAATGTTTTTAAAATGGTCTGGAAGACGAAAATAATTTTGAATACAACAGCTGCAGTCTCTATACCGTGCTGAACATTCTGGTCAATTTATTGAATTGCAGTTTTCACGAGCAAAACTATTAGTTAATGTACTTTAAACATTCAAACACAGTTGGCTCGCAAAACTATTTTACCGTTCAGATATATGTGTGCGTACTTATGGTCAAACTACGCGCGACTTCGGCCGCATGTCTGATAAAGTGGCGATGTCTCACTGCAGGCACTAAAGAAAGAAGATATTTAGAATTCAAACACTACAAAAATAAAAATAATTCAGATAGAATTGTTTTGTTTGGGTAAGGGAATGAACGAAAACTTATGTTGTTATTGATAACCGACATTATCCCCGCGATTCCACTGATGAAAAGGAAATAATAAAATATTTGTAAAAGGCTGTATTGCTAAATCAATGTTTCTTGCTATTCGCCTCCTTTAAAGTAAAGTAAAGTGGTTAAAATTTATATAACTCCTTTTCATTATGAATATGCTCAAAGACAATGATCAGTTTACCCCCAGCGAACCGAAAGCGTATATAGGCGCCTCGGGCAGCCGCTTTCATGCGGTCCATGTATGCTGGTACCCATTTTACCGACCTCGGAAGGATGGAAAGCTGAGTGAACTTTAGCGGGAAAGAAGATCACACAAATATTCAACCCTCGACCAGGCCGGGGATTTAACCCGGGACCTTAGGGTTGGGAGGCAGAGATCTTATCACTGCGCCAACCCCTCCGCTATTCGAATTCGAAGCATAAAGTTTTCAAACACGAAATAACGAGTGATTGGAATATCACTGTTTGTCATTAACAAAACAAATCAACTAAAAACGAAGCATACTGTAACGTGCATTTTTTTTTCGGTAACGCGCCCTACGTTATACCACAAACAACTTAGGTTGAGAACAAATTTCTTAAACTGTATTTATTTAAAATGAAACATGTCTTAAGACAAAACCTCAAGGGAACAATCAGTCAATTAAATACATTCGATGTGAAGTGTTAATGGACTATTTTGTACTGTACTTTATCACTAAACCTTGCTAATAGTTTGCATTCTCCAATATGGTATGTAATGGAACGTAAACACGTCAAAATACAGTAGTTTACAATAGTTTACTTTAACGGTTGTTGAAATAATTAAAATGTTTGCGACAAATGTTTTCGATTGCTTATTAAATCATCGTCAGTCATTAATTATTAATTAAATTAAACTATTATATGATTGGTAGTAGTTGTAGTAGTCAGTGCATGAAGACAATAAAATAATTTCATTAATTACGATTCTGTCAAAGAAGAAGAAGAAGAAGAAGAAGAAGAAGAAGAAGAAGAAGAAGAAGAAGAAGAAGTTCAAACATTATGATCCAACATTATACATATAGAATAGTAGGGGGGATTACAGTCACAATTTCATCAAATTTGATTAGAACTCGCGAATTTTGGGGGATGGTCTAAAAAGGAACCTTAGGTATTAGAGAGTTTATTCCCTAAATATTGTTTCAAACGCTCTTGGCTGATTATCTAGCTAAGTAATGGTATTCGCTTTTCATAATAAAAGTCCTTAATAGAGCATAGTGATATTCAGACGATGGGAAACCTTTGTGAATTATGATGTATAAATAAATGATCAAAAATGATCAAAATGAATAGAAACTATTAACTGGTTTGTTCGAATCACCTTGTAATCGGCATCTCCTGGATCTCCTTCCTTCGTCACACACTGATCAAGAATTTTCTGCAAAAGATAAAAGATGAAAGATAAAAACAAAAATAAAATATCGAAGAGAGGTAAAGTTAAACAAGGAAGTAGATACTCTGATATGATTGGTGCAGTAGTCCCCTGATATCTCTACCCAAGTTATCTCGTACAGAAACCCGTTTACCTTTGATGTAGCCCACTACGACAATTCAACGATCAATTCAATGATCAATTTTCGAACTAATGTGGAAAATAACCGTTAGGAAGCAAAAACAGTGACAAGAACAGCAAATGTAAATCGGCTGTCTTCATAACAAATTCCCTCCAGACTGATGTACTCGGCTCGTTAATTCAGTTAGTCTTCGCGTGCTGTTGCGATAGCTAATGCTGAATTGCAGTTCACTAGACATGCGGTACAGTAGTGTCCGTTATCTTGAGCAACTACAAACCATACCTTGAAACGTCCATCTTTCTACAACAGCAAAGCTTGATACCTTCGGAAATCGTCGAATTTAAGGAATAATTGTACTAATCTGAGATAGTGTATATATCAAAATAGGCGATTTGTATTTGTCCAGAAGAAAGAGAGAAATATTCCTCTACAATATGTTTCAATTGGTGCTAAGAATTAATTCGAAAAAAATCCTTTTCTATTTGCTTAAGGTGTTTATGTTCAGCATGTTACATGTACAGATAGTTTGTTTTATTACCTCGGCAACATATGGCATTTTCTCCACAAGAATCTGTATTTGTCGAATAACTCCTTTGGGGTTCCCAGTAATGATTTCCCTCCACCTGCATTGCCAAGAAAATTAAAAGTGCTTCCATCAGCCCAAAGAAGACATATTTTCTAAATACTTATTATATTGTTCAGCTGGCGACACAGTTTCACTGTTTACAGATTTATCGAAGTGACGACGAATGTTCGAGCAAGATTTATATGAGCATAAGGTTGACAGCTCAAATGTTACAATTACTGACACCAACGAACTTGTGCCAATAGTATGAAAATAAAGAAACTAACTCTTACTTATGCTAGCACTTCTTTGCAGATGGAACAGATCTAAATGCCAGTATGACGAATTCACAATCTTCCAAACAAGCACCAAAGTATTAATTTGCAAAATTCAGATATAACAATCCTGGATCGTCCGTTTGATATAACCTTGGTACGACCAAGATCTATTGGAAGTAGTACATGTAACGAATGAATATGGAAATGGTCTCCCTTTTCACACCTTACGCCAAGAGCGGTATCCACAATGAAAAGGCAACAATCATAATTTAGTAATTTCCTCAATTAAGAATCCAAACTGAGCCGGCGTCCTCAGGGCAAGAAATGAAACAAAGAAAAAAGATCCTTCATATATCGAAAGGAAAAGGTTTCTAAACCCGTGCATCTATGAGGTGTTCTAATAAGACGAAAACGAAAGTTCTTCCAAATCGTATATATGTACAGAAATGTCACAAACAAGGGCCTTGTGGCGAAAAGAAATCGCTACGCTAACATTTACCCACAAACCCTCGCGAGATTCTGACATCACTCTACATCACACACTCTTTTCCAATACCTATCGCTTTCTGCTATCTCCAAGGCAACCTCTAATTGCTTAGCCTCAACCGCTACATCAAGGACATCTTTGTTCTTTCCATTCAAGAGGATTTCTTGTTTCTTGCGGGACAGTAGATATTTTACAACGTTTCTGTGACCATTGATGGCTGCAAGATGAAGGGCAGTGTTCTGCAAATGTAAACCAGAAAAAGATCTGAAAATTGTTATGTATAAAACAGTGTTATTGTTGTTGTTTTTGTCGTTGTTGTTTCTGTTTTTGATCTTGTTCCTGTAGCTGTTCCTATCGACGATGATAAGACGGCTGCAAAACACAATTTGAAAATGGGTCGAGTGAGGAACCCTTCGTCAAACTTTACCACCATTAACTATCAGTAGAATGTATCGGTAGATGACCCAATAGGAACGTTTTTGCGTTGTTCCCCTTTGAATTTGTAGATTTAACACCCATCATTTAACTGAAGACTGGCTGCCAGGTTTGTGTAAAGGCGGAGAATAATGTGATGATATTAGAATTTGCGTCAGAGTCTTATTACAATTCGCGTAGACCTCAGTTACTACAAAATGCTGCAACCGTTTATCACAAATTGGTGTATATAACTAAAACTATAGAGGTAATATTACTTGAAGATGACCAAACGTTTGTACATTTACAGTTCTATTTATATACACCAATTTTTAACGAATGTTTATCGGCGGAAATGTCCGGCTATATGTTTATCACAAAACACGTATATTAGTTTGTTATAAAATGCCATTATTACACAATGAGAAATTATTACAAATGTGTCGTTATTCAATATGCCAGAGTACAGCTATATTTGATAACTCGATTTCCCGGTAACTCTAACTTCTATCCAAGCCATCCGGAGTCAACTGAAACATTCCGAGTAACTTGTTTTGGATACATTTTAACTTGGAGATGCTGTCAGACGTTTTCCCTAAGCTGGCAATACTCATGCGTTTACCTTGTAAAGCACATTTTGGCATTTTCGGATATAAATTATTTAAAGTATATTTAAACTATATTTAGATTATCATCAAATAATTTTTCAGTGTCATTCTAGCTCTAATATTAGCATTGTTACTCAAGTACGTATTTTTAACGAGCTTGATTTAAGCTCATTGGTGCAACGTGTCTAAATGAACTATTGTACTGTATTGCAAAATAAACTATTCTATTGGATTATTATTATTATTATTGTTCAATGATAAACACATATTCAATGTAACTTTACCTGGTATTTGTCTCGATCGTTAATGCAACTGGCGTAAGCATTCATTACAGATTTAACACATTTTTCAGAACCAACTGCTGCAGCGATGTGGAGAGGTGTGCGTTCGTTTTTGTCCCTTTGGGAAAAAGAGAGAAAATTACAAATTCAACATTATTTGATTCAGGTGTTTCAATGACAAACCAATAGCGTAAATAATCGAATCTCTTACTTTTCTAACTGGACATCTTCGGAGGTTAAGAAATCGACAAGCGAATCGTGACCAGCAGAGCATGCGTAGTGCAAAGCAGTTCTTCCTTCTAAATCTTGTGCATTGGGTGCTTTCATGTAGCGTTTGTCAAGTAGCACCTCCGCCACATCCACGTGACCGTACCTAGTAAATGATAAGAGATATTAAAGGTTAGCCTGGTACCATGTCAACCACTATGTAGGAAAGAGCTAGGTACGAAAGAGCTAGGTACGAAACAGCTAGTTAGTAAAGAGCTAGGTAGAAAAGAGCTAGGTAGGAAAGAGCTAGGTAGGAAAGAGCTAGGTAGGAAAGAGCTAGGTAGGAAAGAGCTAGGCAGGAAAGAGCTAGGTAGGAAAGAGCTAGGTAGGAAAGAGCTAGGTAGGAAAGAGCTAGGTAGGAAAGATCTTGGTAGGAAGGAACTTGGTGACAAGGCGGACAGCGGAACGATGAGAAGCAACACCGGAAACGAAGCTAATTATACAAGATCATTTGTTCATGGAAAGTAGATTCTTGTTGTCCATTAATTTAATCGTGTTTTGTTTCTAAGAAATGCATTTCAATATCTCCCTTGTAAGATGATATACTATACAGGGACATTAAACAAGCAAAGGACGTTCTCTGAAGTCCTTGAAACTTGATGGAACCTAGATGGAACAGGGATACAATCCCCAACGGGCAGGAGGCAGGAGGCACTCCAGTTGGCTATTTGCAAACGTGGTTCTGAGCTGTATTTGAAGATCCAAGCACTAGGCCAGGTGTAGACTGGGCTCGAACTCGAGATCTCGGGTCTAAGGACCACCTTTGGCGAGGAGCTAATTGAGCAATAACCTTAAAACATAGATGCTCTTATGCTTTTACGACTGAGAGTTCTGCTTTCCCTACTGCATGCGATGGTTTGCTTGACATCGTTTGTGTGCCAATCAGAGAATACTTCGATCCAAACACAAAGCGGTCTTTATAACGTGATCCATGTTGAAATAACTAAATTTTGCATGGTCAAGTTATAGATGTCCCATGAAATTCCTTCTGAGCAACAGCCATAAGAGAGGAAATTGAAACACACCGAAAGAGAGAAAAGATGGAATAGGAACCTAGAACCTCCTGAACAGATCGCCGTTGAGATGGCAAATCACTGCTCATATGCACATAAAACTAAAGTGAATCGAACAAGAGTTCCGGAAGAACGTTTGACTCTGCCTTCAGCTCCCTCCATTAAACAACACTCATATGACATAGGGCACCAGTGAACAACTATATAATATTCCCTACTATGGATACAGAACACTGCTGCTCGCCTTATTACAGGATTCAAGCGTCAAAGACACATCACCCCCGTCCTGAAATCCTTACACTGACTACCAGTTGAATCACGCATCTGTTACAAAATTCTGCTCATCACCTTTAAAGCTCTAAATGGCCTTGCTCCTGATTATATACTCCAACTCATTAATCGTTACCACCCTACTCGTCAACTAGGCTCAAGCTCCCGCTTTCTTCTCATTGTCCCTACTGTCAAAACCGTCACTTATGGTCAACGTTCTTTCTCTTGGGCAGC
>JANVCJ010126263.1:0-16073 GCA_026413505.1 Epizoanthus ramosus
CCCCCCCCCCCCCCCCCCCCCCCCCCCCCCCCCCCCCCCCCCCCCCCCCCCCCCCCCCCCCACCGGCAGCCGCTGGTATTCTCCACTAGATCGGCCACCAAGTTCGTAAGACGAAACTAGTTACAGGGGATTTACTCGCTACGCTTTGTTGACTCGATTTTCATAAAGAGAATATAGATGTTTGCGAATCGGGCCGATTGTTTGTAATCAGATATTGAAGGCGTGTTTACACGCTACGATATACCGGCCCGGTTTGAGCCTCTAATTAGGTTTTAGCAATGTTCAAGTGTCAATATCTAATTAAAAAATACGTCCGCTAGTGCAACAGTTTTTATCGAATCGGGCCGATTTTAAATCCGATTTCATATATTATCCTAATATCAAAAAGCCTTTAAATCCGCTCTTAAGAGGTCAATCGAAACAAAATCTTGTGTTGAAAGCTACATTACTACCAACTAACATTGCCTTATGAGTTTGGATAAGACTTTCTTAGCTTCAGTCAGGAACATTTTGGCAATGAGAAATAAGAATTTCAAACACTAAAGGTCTCCATGGGGGGGGGGGGGGACTGAGGAGGAGAAGGAGGAGAGGAGGGGTCTTCTGAATTATTTTGACGGTAATAATAAATCGGTTATTGACAGTTGTCGTTAAAATGTTTGGCCCGTTTGACGGATGGCGGTTAACCCAGCCTCCATACTGGCTGGGAATGCAGGGTTAACGGGGCACTGTTAAGGAGTCTGGTTGCTATGGAGATTTACAATCTTGTCTATGCACCATACTTTTGGGCGTGACCCAAATATTCATGGGAAGTAGAGCTTTGTAACGCAATATCACTGCTGTTCACTTGAAAACAGCATGAAGTGATTCCTTAACATATGGAACGTGACGATGTCATCACCCATACGAACCAGTTTGCTGTCTACTAAAAAATTCCTTTTATAAATTAAAACCCTCTAAAAGGAATAATAATGGTGATGGAGCTTTAATGTCCTTAGCAACCAGTGATTTCTCTTACTTCAGTTCCCCGTTAAGTAGCATACTGCCTCGACTATAACATAAATATAACTGTAAAGTGGTGTATTAACGTCATGATAAACGAGAGTTAAAGCCAGTATTCAGGTAATCAGATAGTACTATTCAAATTTGCAAAATCATTTCTTTGTCATAGCAGCTTGCTTTTTAGCTTCTTCTTTCTTCGTTTCCTCGTCGTGTTTCTTAATGAGCTCCTCCACTTCCTTGGCCTCCAGCACACGGATCTTTATCTTGCCACTCTCTCTGGTCAGTGTCGCTATTTCAACTGAAATGAAATATTTACAACAAACGTAATTATTGCTATTAACAATAACCAACAGTTATTCCTGAAGAAAACGGAGGTTTGCAGAAACGCTGACGTTACAAACAGAATTATACATGTTTCAGGCAGGAGTGTATCAAGTGCTGAACAAGCACTAGCAACTTCCATCTTCTTTTCCATCAATCACAAAAAATTTAATTATGACGTTAATATTACTTTAATGGATAAAGTTCTCAAAATGAAAAAAAAAATATTACATACTTAGGAGCAATTATTTATTTTCATTTAAGGTGGCTCCCACCTGTTTTCCATTTTTTTGCACGACCAAATTTAACAAATGGCTTACTTCTCCACTACAGCAGATTGCAGCCAGCTGTTATGATTATTAAAGTAACTCTTCTTCTTACAGTAACCCCTGCGATGAACTAGCATCCCATCCAGGGGGGAGTAGTAATACTCTCAGTCACTTCATGCTACAGAAACCGGAGTTAAGTGCCGGCACTGATAAGCCATCTTGGCTTCTTCAATCCTAGATTGAAGGCAGACGTTACTTACCCACTAAGTGAGCACAGTTAGTGAATGACGTGTGTCACCTTTTCCTTAGTTTATAATTTCTCAGAAATTATCGCAAAGCACCACTAATCTAAATATATCGTGGTACAAGACAACCACTACTACTTGCATGGTCAGTTTTTGGTTTGTGTACAATAACTATTCTTAACTTTTTGTGGTAAACGCCTATAAGCTTTTAAGAGTAGACTTAAGTTAAGACATATTTGTTTGTGTTGTTTTATAGTTTTTTTCTTACTAAAAGAAAATTGCTGGGAAAACTGCTTTCGTGCTGGTGCTTTTTGACTTCAATATATTCCTGGAAAAAGGCTAAAAACGCCTGGTAAGTCCTGGAATTTTGAAGTTTGAAAAGTGTACGAAGCCAGATATAGAGAAGGGATGTATGACTGAATAACGTTTTCTTATTTTTAGGTGGTGACAATGCTAAATGATCTTTATTTGCTCTTCGACGACATTATAAGGGAGTATGACGTGTACAAGGTGAGTTTAATTTCGATATTTTAATTGCGACAAAATAATTACATCACAGGACCCGGTTGTTCAAAGGGTGGATAAGCTATCCGCCGGATAAGTACTAATCATTTACAAAAATAAATCAAATATTGATCAGTTTCTTGTTCATTTATCTATCCCTGGTTATTCTGTTAACGCAATGGGTAAAATGGTTTCGCACAGCCTCGAATATAAACTAATTGATGAAAATAGATAACATTTATCCGGCGGATAGCTTATCCACCCTTTGAACAACCGGACCCTGTTGGGAATACAAAAAGGATGTAACAGCTAGAAGGCAACGTACAGCCGTTATTTGAAGAACTTAGATCAGTATCGTACATATGTATTTCTCTTTTCCGAAACTCAACTGGAAAAAAATGTCTTTAACCAAATCCAGCCTTGGGTATGCCGGTTCTTATTATCTGAGTATGGACAACTCAAAACTCGACTGGAAAACAATGTTCTTAACCAAATTCCAGCTTTGGGTACGTCTTCTGGAAAAACCTCTTTCTTTCTCATTTTTAAAGTTCTTATAAAAAAGAAAAAGACCTCAAAAACTGTAAAACAGCATAATCAAATAACAAAAATTGGATAAACTATCATGACTATTTTATACTGTGCCGCATGACAAGGGAAAGATATTTCAGTCGGTCCGCTGAGAAAGCAGTTCAAGTGTAATTGTAACACATGTAGTTGACACTGCGTTGAAGATAATAGCCGAGTTTGTGACCAATTTTCATAAATTGGGATATTTAGTACAATGAACTTGAAACCAGTCAGATTATCATACCAGTGAGTGAATTCTGATCTAATGCTCGATAAATCTGAAACAACGGTCTCCCGGTTTTAACTTTTAGAAATCAAATTTTATATCTGTAGTTTGATTAAAAAAAACATAGCCAGATCTGTCAGTACTAATAAGAGAGCACTGTACTTTGAAGTCTTAACTAAATGTTTTCTTGCTCATGAATAGTCCCGCCATAAACAGATAAATGTGGGCTCTTTGAACAGTCGCATATTTTGGCCTTAATCAAAGTTGTTGGCTTTTTAAGACTTTTAACTGAAATGAAAGGACATACTTGTTTTTACTCAGCTGCTCTTGCTGCAACTGAAACATACGCCCCTCAACATTCCGAACAAAATTATAAACGACCTCCTGAAAGAAAGGTAATTTTTTAGAGGCCACTATGCCCGGGCCACTATGGATTTGCCTATGTAGTTTTCACTATATGGGTTTTCCCCCTGAACGAAAAAACTCTTCGAAAGTAGCGATCCCCAATGGTCGACCTTCGTTACGTGGGAATTACGGTATTCACAAGTCAAAGTAATCTAAGCATGACAGGTTTCTGTTAAAAGACAATTTCGGTCGCCATGATACGGGGATAATACTCTAATATTTTAGAATTACATAGAGCAGTTTCTATCATAATAGCAACTAATTTCATTTTACCTAAATCAGCAAAAATGCATTTTCATTCCGTCTTTTGAAGATTACATCTATATGTTTGATAACTTTCGTTTTTGCATTGTTAGGGATTCGCACAAGTTCATCAACACTGTTCTTTATTAGAATGGATTAGAGGAAAATTGTCAATTCTTGTACTATCAAAACTATTGCTCAATGACAAGGCGTTGTATGTGGTAGTTTATTGTTACTGTCTGGGTGATCAGTAATAATATGAGTGTTATGGGTTAATATCTTATTGGCACGGCCAGGGTGGTTGGATACGGAGATTGTTTCTTACAGATGAAGCATGTAACAGACACGGTGTTCTTCCTAGGCTCAGCATCTTTAGATTTGGAACAGTGACTCAAACAATTTGGACCGACAAATACACAAAGATCTTAATGCAGTTCAGTTCTGAATCGTGGCGATGTCGTCAAGTCGCAATGTCGTCCATGATATGAGTCGCCGTAACTATGCTTAAATTTACACTAGGCTGTCAAGATCATATCCTTTTGCCTGAAAATAAACGACATCGTATCAATAGAACGATAGAAATATAATTTTTGCTCGGAATGTTTTTGCACAACGTTTACCTAAACTCGATCGTGGTTTTATTTATTTCTAAATGAGACACTTTTCCGGAGAAATTTTCAGCTTCGGCAATTGAAAACCATTGAGCACTCGAGGCTTGTTTCTGAATCTTATAAACCGGATGAAATAATTGGTTAATCATGTTGATACATTTTGATAAGAAGCGAATTATATTGTTTTTGTTTACTTCGCAAAGGTCACAGCTTTCATAACACACCTCATAAAATGAACAGTGCGCTACTAGTTTCAAGTCTTCTAATGTTCTTTTATCAGAACTTTAAAACAAAACAAAATCAACTTCATGTGCTTTTTATGCAAAAACAAAAAAATCCATATTTTTTAAAGCCAGGAGTACGAGTCACTCTCATTGTTATAGTAAACAGCGGCAAGAACTGAAGGTTTTGATCAAAGAAAGTTTTGTAGTAATTAAGGTGGTTGAATAAGAGACCGGATTAACAGAATATGGTAAATAGCGAGCGTCTTGACATATTAACCTTTACATTAGCATAACAGTACAAACTAATATAGTTTAGCAGGCTTTGACAAACAAAGGTCATCACAATCTTCCTCAATCATTTCTTAATTAAAATAAGAACTTGCTATGAGCAATCAACTACATTCTTTCCTGCCAAACAGATAAACCGCTAGTATAATTTTCGGAGACTTGCGGTCAGTCAAAAGTAAGAAACTACGGTTTCCAAAATGGAACGAAGTTTGACAAGTTTCGCAAGAGTCAAGAAGTATGTCTAGTAGCATAAGTTTATTTGAACGTGCAATGGTTTGCAATAATGCCCGACAGTCAGTGTTTCTATTGTACATCGAATTTACACATCCGTGTTAAAACAAAGGTCAAATTAATCTTCTCTGCTTCGAAATCGATGCCGCTAGTCCAACCATATTATTACTTCACAAAGACTTGTATAATGAGAAGTGAAAGTGAGTACGCGGCAAAGGGAGTATTCCTTTGGCAATTAAAACGCTGAAATAACAAATCTGTTAGGTGTTTTGGAAAAAGACCAATCTTGAGGGATATTGTTTGGACAAGTCGCAGTTAACCAAAGCGTCAACATTTGTAAAACCTAGCAACATTACTAACACGTTTCGGTGAAACAGTTCGTGTCAACTTGACATTGCCACTCGCTTACAAACATGTGTAAAGATGTTTCTACGACAATTTGTATTGGTGACAAGTTGTTTAGAAATTAGAACTTAGGACTTATAGCTATATGTCAAAAAGGGCATTTAATGCGGACAGAAAGGTCTTAGGATTAAATTTAACAAAACTGAACCTCGTCAACACCAATGAGTACCCATTTTTGTCGGCACCGCATTTTGGAGGTGTTACTTTGTTCATCAAAGTTTCTGCGCGGTTTGCTTTTGCAAAATTAATTTTCTACTTCAAATATTAAGAGTGTCCAAGATTAGCATAATCCAATCTTGGGATGAGACACTGATGATGAAAGTAAACGGACATAAGCGAAGCCACGTCACAATCAAATGACAGCAATGTAGGACTTTTAAAAACCCCAATTTGGGTTTATTTTTCATAATCTCATTTACAGTATTTTAAACGGATGCCGCTGCGAGATCTCGCGAGCATTGTCGTGTCGAGTACAATAAATATATGTTAGATTACATGCAATAATCAGAACAGGAAATTCCATTCAACTAATAATTATATTCAATTGGAACCACAAGCTCTCACAAAAATAGCCGCTTTTTACAAATTATATTTACAGTCTGTGATCGGCCAGTGTTCTCGTTAGCTATCGTCCGAACAAATAATTCTTATAATTTTAATCATCATCAATAATTCCATTTGCTATATTTTATCATTAAAGTTATAGGATTTGAATTTGAAAAACAAATTGAATGTAATACGCACAATTTGTGCAATGTCATGAAACCTGATTCTCTTACATGGGGACATTAAAAATGTCCAAGCTATTCGTTTGTCATTTGCTCAAATAAAGGCAGTAAACATTTAGCTTTTCGGGTTAAGTTGTCTGACCTCGTTACTGTACAAAAACAATTCTCCGTAGGTTTACTATATTTTGCCTTTAGAGTTGCTAAGGTTGTGCCAACGTGTTCCACGCGGGGTGTAGGGAGACGCCTGCCCCTTGCATGTATTTGGGGCGGCTGGCAAGCTCGCTGTCTCGCCTTGTAATGTCCACCTCGTGAGTAACTCTTGAACTTGTACTATAGACAGGAAGGTTTAGCCCTGAACCAAGTTGGTATGGTGTACTTTGAACAGAGTGGTGAGAGTGTGCGAGAGATACACTGCCTGGCGCAGGCAAGCTTTCAATTGCTGGCGGTGCGGGGATTAATAGCTGATTTGCCTCTGTTGTGTAAAACTGCTGTGGGTGACCTACAAAGGAACATTGAAATACATTTAGTAAAGTTATTCGTTGTTACTGGAAGAAGTGGCACCAATCTCAATTGCACACTCAGTAAATTCTAGAGAAAAACTCAGGACTAACTGATAAGAAACATAGTCGAAGGAAAATTTGTCTTGGATCAGTTCTGTTCTTTTATGTTAATGATAAACGGCCATGTAAAATGTAAACTCGCAACTTTTGTGATCTGTCTGAAATTTCGAAACTGACGTTTGAAATTTCGTGTTCTACTCTTTAAACTCAGTTTTCTATAATGAACAATATGGAAAGAAATTCACTGAACACGTCCCAGAAATCATGCAATCGACCAATGTCTAAAGAAATTTTAGTCTTAGGTTCTCTTGTGCGAAGTGCTTAGGAACATTTTTATAAGACAATGTTTAATATCGATTTCCCTATATTTTTCTGTATGAACGAATTTCTGAACTATAATCTCCAACTAAAATCTGTTAGTTCTATACAACACAAGGAGTTGTTTTTTAAGGCCATTTACATGTTTAGTCAATTCAATTTTACGAAATTCAATACGTAGGTCGGAGCGTGGTTGCCGACAACGCCTTCAGACAACGCTATTTGTTAAGAATGGTCATTAAGGTTATTTCCAATACAAAACCATAATATTTTGTTGTGGTTGATGAAGTGGATGGTTAATTTGGTTCTGACAATAAGTTATCCTTCAAAAGCAATTGGATTGCAATAAATAATCTAATATTCTATTAAGCTGATAAGACAAATAGATAATAAAACATGAAAGCATCCAAATGTCCTTTTGTAATCATAAAAAAAACTTTAAGTCGAAAAATCAGAAGAAATATATTTTGACATTGCCACGCAAAACGTTTCGCAGTTCTGAAAAATAACCTTTTTCGTTTTTCAACTCTCCTAATCGGGGTTACCATGTGCATTCTTCTTGTTCTGTTAACAGTGAACGAAATATACAACCGAGTTTACCGACTCATTGCTAAGTTGAAAGTTGATCAGTAAAAGATGAAATATGACGAACAAATGAGAAGTTTTGAACAAGAGCCTAACGGCTGAAACGCAAGTCATCTATATTTGCCTGTTGTCTTTCCTAGGCTAAGCATTCCAAGCTGATTCTGACAGGACAAATAATATATCTGCAATCTACCTGATTAGAGTTTAACGGACTGAACATTTAAACAAGTGAATCTATCTAGAGTAATTCCAGCACAAACTGATTTAAAACGGTATATTTTATGTGAACTCTCCCGGCAAAAATTGACCTTGAATATGAGGTTAGTATATAGTAAAATCGGAGTCTCCTAAAAGGCTAAATAGAGCCTAGGCATATTTTTTGCCTATTTTAGATACAAATCCTTCAAAAAATTTCTAAATTTCAATATCGGTTTCACATCTGTTTATAGTCTGCCAAAGTATCTTACCAGTTGATCCGATTTCAGGCCTCTTATATGGGCTAGGATACGGCGATTGTCGATGGCTGCGAATTCCCAGGCGATCGTACGGCGAAGAGGGAAGATGAGGGTATGGTCTGTGGTGATGGTGCGGATACACCGCCCCAGGGCCAGGGCAAAACCAGCCACCTATAAAATAAGCAGAATAAACTGAGTTTAGTGTACGTTATGTTGTTCAGCGACAGAAAAAGAGGGAAGGAGAAAGAGAGAGACTATCATTTGAGTTTATAAAACGTCTCTTTTCCATCAGTTTGGTTTTAAACGTGTGACAGTTGGGACTGAATGGCCAACTAAATCACGGTAGATTAGTATCTGAACACTCAAATATGGTCTTCGAACAACTCTTAATGTTTAACAGCAGCCAGTGTCTGAAAAACTATACTGATCATTTTGATCTAGTGGGAATGAGAACTTTCATATTACTCCGACTTGGGGTCAGAATTAAGTCAAGCTTTGTATTGAGCTTATTGGAACTTTCGAGAGGAATGTTTGCAGAGCTGTGGAAAAACAGGTATTGTACTTTTTTACTCGTGACATCATCTCAGCTACACCTCATAAACTTGTTTGTACCTCTCTGTGAAAGTTTCTGTCAAAAACAGTTCATCACAAACTGTGAACGATGTGCCATTGTTGCAGGCATTTGGAGAGGTCTCCCAAAACCCACAGTCGACGGAGAACTGACATACGCTAAGTGTATAATTCACAGCCCCTTCTTATGATAACAAATCAATTTGCTGTGAAACAACGAACTTACATTGCGAATAGCCAGGATGTGCATCTACTGCTTGCTCAAGTGCATCTCGCTGGTCTTGTCTGAGAAAAGAAAGGAGACAAATGACTTGAGTTGTGCCTACATATACTTCAAAAGAAAACTGACGTTGGACGAAGAACGAAGCGTGTTTCAATACAAGTGTATATATGTATCGTTTCCTCACCTCTCCTTGGCATCCAGGAACGCCTTGGCGAATGGATTGTATTTGATTTTTAAACTGGTTATCTGGAAGTGAAGAACACAGGTACTTGTTATATTAAATATCAAGCAAAGGCACGATTGTGTTTCAACTTAGTTGTGATCAAATTCAAACCAGGAGGTACCTCTTCATTTTGATAAGCTGTTACAGCAATGAATTGGGTCTCTGGGAACGAAACCGACACGATCGTCCTGTTCGCTTCTGCTGCTCCGACGCGAATAACATGAAGTCTCGGTTCGTACTTGTGCAGTGAATTTAACATGATCTGAAATAAGACAACATCTCCATTTAATTGGAATTCTAAAAGGAACAATAACGACCTACGGCATGACTTATAAACCATGAACAAACTAATAACTCTTTTGTGTAGCTTTTTACATAACGTGCGATAACATTAAAATTTGAAAAATATCTCTAGGCTACATTTGTAGACGGTGTATATTCTGAAAATAATCGGTGTTCGATTTGGAGTGACAGTTTCTTGTCAAACGTAAGTGATTAGAGCGACTTCTGAGGATTAAATCTCAGCGTGTTTGATTTAGAAATCAATACAAACTAGAAATTACTAGCATTCAACGTTTCGAATCCCATTTTCTGCTCGAGAGTCGGGTCCTAGATTCCATGAGTGATATCTATAGTAGTAAACTTCAATTTAAATGGCAACACACAGTCCCGCATTTTACCAACGTACCTGACCGGCACCATTCTGTTTGTTAGTTAACTTTACTTTGTTAAACGCGACTGCTTGCTTCATCCAGTGGGCTCCAAAGTTAGGAGAATCGGGATGGATGTAAACACAGCTTGGAGTCGGAGGCTCGGGCTTTCCACCTGAGACCCATTCCCCATTCACATATTTCCAACGATTTCCATCTACAGCCACAAAGTCAAGCAGGATTGAATACATTGCTTTAGGCTCGAGACCAGAGACGTTCACTTTCAGAACGGGGAACATGCGTCTGTGAATAAGAATATTAAGATAGTTTAGATAGATAAGCGTATCAGTGGATATTACAAGGAAAATATGTGGCACTTTCAAGAGCCATTTACTGATTACCGCCTACCTCCCATTTTTTGTCACAATCATCTCGTTAGTCAAAGCCTTAAATCTGCGCCACAGATCAGCCTCTTCCAAGGATATTTTGACCTTTTCACTGTCTAAACTATCGTTGTTTGTATTTTCAGTGTTTTTGTCGCCTTCCGCTGACATCGTGCCCTCGGCAGCTTGAAGCAAATGATTTACAGAGAAGGAGGTTAATTTTTTCTCTTCGTTGTGCATGGTGAGGAGGTCTGTTCTTTTGCTGATCACAAGTTCTTAAGTGGTGTTTGGTTCTGAAGGTACTAATAAACCATTACTCGCTACAGCGATGAGCCATAGATTATTCCGTTCCGCCTTTCACCCTGCTCTCTAATTAGTCGTCAATGAATAAAAATCACACCTTGTTCCGATATGTCAGAAAAGTAATTAACTATAGATATTTAAATCCCGACTCAAGAGCCAATCACTTGGCCGAGATTACTGAAATTAATGGAAAAGCACAGGTTGTCAAACTCGGCAATAAACACAATCGAATCTTCCTTTGACTTGTGCGAAGTGCTCAGCCAATCAGAGTGGGTCTTAACAAGACCGTCTTTGCTCAGAGTTTATTAATAATTATTGGAGTTTTCTCTAAACCAAACACTTCCTACATGGTGTGAAATACTAAGAAAACGAATGGAACACAGCAATTCTGAGAAGTGGTTAGCTAGAAGGTCAAACCATTTATCTCCCAGAGGTTAAATATTGTTTTCCTTCCCGAGTTGAGATTACTGGTGGCGGCATTTTAGTCTCCTTCCAGTGCACGAATTTTCATTAATTGTGGTCTTTGTGCAGCAAGAGCCTCGTAATTTATTATCAGCTCGTGCAATAACCTTAATTAAGGGTAATACTTGAAGTGCTTATGTTATTAAAATTGACAATCTGGCGTTGCTTTCGAAGCTAAGTGTCATCTCGATGCGACAACAGAGTTTTGCATATGGACGCTTCCTCAATATGAAGCGCTTGTGCCAATTTGTAAAATGACTGTGTGTTAAGCTGCAACAGGCCGTGAGCAAAGGTCGGTGACCTCCATTGAGGACTGATAGTTAAGATAGAAAAATCTAATTCGCACCCATTTAAAATTGTCAACACCCCGGGGAGGGGTCCTGTACAGGCGTACAGTTGATTTTCATTTCGCTGTGTAATCGATTCTCTGAAGTTTAATATCCACGGTCCGCTCGAAGCTGTGAAGCAAAGTGTTCCGACACGACGCAATAACCCTTTGAGTACACCGTCTATTGTCGGCTTTTCAACCCATGCCGCAAATGATTATTCTTAGTAGAACAATAGCCCACTTATTTCAAGCCCAAATCGTTTTGTTGTTGGTAATTTTGACACAATGTCCTTATGGGGTTTGAAATAACAATGCGTTGATTTGTAGAGTTATTGAAGTGAAGAACCACTAAAACAAGTAAAAACTATTATGGTGACATTTGCGACCGCCTAATGCCTTCATAAAACCTTTCTTTTATTCGATATGATTACATCTGACCTCTGTAAGTCCCCATAGTGATATGCTACCCACGATAACACGCCCCAGAAACAAATTCTAATTGCATTTATTTAAAAATTATTTAAGTTTACATTTGGATACAGCGTGTTTCCGACTATTTTGAGAGATTCGGTGCCAGTAATAGTTAACCCTGTTAAGTCTTGTTCAGTTTTTACATTAGCTGCGTGGCATACAGATGTGTTATCAGTGGCAACAAAATGGAATCATTCCACTTAAATGAATTTTCGCCAAAATGACATCGACAGTGTACACAGTTAAACATAAGAACGCGTCAATAGACAGACTCGGGTTCAATTTTTAACATCCAAATACCAAAAATCTGTAAGGAAACGTTCTTATGCTAACTAAACTTAACCTTCTTGTTTTCAGAAAGATACGAAAAAAAAGATATACAAACACTGAGGCTAGAGAAAACAAGCTATATACTTCATTCACGCCGAACTATACTTTCTATTAAAACCTTTTCTTTATCAATGCGGCAGCTGGCGATCTGAATAAACATAGTTGATTGTTCAGTGATTCGCTTGGTACAGCTTGGTGTTTTTGTTAATTCAACGCGCTATTTCAATTCAGTTTTCAACATTTTCCTCTTAACTCTGATACTTAGAGTGAAGGCTTAGTATCTATCCACTGAAAGGCGCAGTGAGGCTAGACATTTCTCAGTTGTATTACAAATGTTTCGTTTGACCAATGTCAAGTGGTCTCCAGTAAAGCAAACACCATCAGCTATTCATTTGCTTTTGGTTTTACAAACGACCTGCCGACAACTACGGGAATAAATCAACAGCATAAAGGCCTCATTTGTGGTTCTCTATATATATACATTTTTGCCTTTATTTATTAATATTTTTGTTGTTGTGAAGATAAACAAAAACAGTGGTCGCAGTTATCCCTTTTCGAAAACTTGTCTCCATCTGGAAAGTTTGAAGCAGCTCAGTAAATGCCTTTTGAGCTAGTTACATATACAAGGAAGTTATCTGATGGTTATGGAGTCACACCAACTCTGACTTGTCGCTCTGGCCATGCCGTCTCTTGAGTGGCTAAGGACTAAGAAATGTGACCTGACAACTACAGTATTCACCATGCGGTCATATTCGGCAAACAAGGTCTGATTTGTTTGAATCTTATTGAATACAGATGAACCATCAGTACCCAGCTTTCGAAATATCGAAGTCTTATATGAAAACAATACTATAGTTAACTTATATATGCAATGCGTTTATGACATGAGATCAGTCCTGTCAAGTCTTTTCTAGTTTCTGCTGTCAGTGCCCTTTAGACAAATATTTGTGCATATACTATACCCCACAAGATATGAGAGTTATTCCATTCACTATAAACTATATATAACATGAAAAAGTACTTTATAACGGTACGTCTAATTCCATCGTGGGTGCCCATGTACAGGAACGTAAAATTATATTTGGAGTTGCTTAATCGTGTTAGGTTTTACTACCCCGCCAACCGTACAACCCGCCAGTCACTGCTTGTGTTAGACGGATATCTTATAATTCTTGAACGAGATAGTTGTATACACTGACATCGATTCTTTTCTCAATCTGCTCTGCCTACAACTGATCGTAAGAGCTTTAAAAGTTACGCTCAGCGATAGGTGCGATGGCAATTATAGGAAGTCGACTAGGAATTTTTCTACTCTCGTGAGCTTTCCTAATTTCCAGGAGAATTTTCTTCAATTCTCATCTAAATAAAGAACCAAATTCAGTTATGACAAGTTTTAGTATCAAAAGACAAAATTACATTTTCTTGTTGGCACAAAGCTTACGCTATCCAGTGTATCATAATACTTTCTTAAAATGGACACCCACAAACTATGAAGTTTGGTTTTACAATCGCTTTTTTGTATGCTATATAAAACGAGGCAAATAGGTGGTCGAATTGGTGCGGTCAACTTTTATTCCATACCTATTTTGCGACTGAAAGACTAAAACATTTACTGATTTAGTGTCGCCGGAACTAATTTATAGTGAGAAATTAATTCGTGCGGATCCAAGTATTCAGTACTGATGCTGTTACACAGAACTCTAACTTAAAAACATATTTATCATCAAACAACTGACACAGAACTAACATTCTTTTAAGCCAAGTTAGATATCCACGACTTCAATATTACACTATCAACGAACTATAAACATGGACGAAATACTTTTGTTGAAACGATTGCTGGCCATTGCTAGACAGGAGTTTGGGGACTGACTATATCGTCGGCTTAGAAGTAAGTTACCAGTGGTTACAATGGATATAATACAATTTATAGACAAATCTTTATTATCAAATGCAATATCATAGTGTTGTTGCCAACAAAATTGCCACAGAGATAAAGAACTTTCATTCTAGCTTCTCCTATTCTTTAGTACATGTATCAGTAATCGTTGTATCACAGACTTAGAAATCGCAACTTCAAATTTGGACATGAAACAGTACACATACATGCTTTTTTTTTTCTAAGAACAAGATATTTTGGCCGAGGCTCATTGTTCTTAATATTTTGGGCATTTCAGCATTGTTCTTAAATTGTTCTTAGTTCTATAATTAGTACGATTCGGCTGTAGTTTGAAAAAATTAAATGAACACAACCACGCACGTACCTATAGCTATAGGGATTACGCCGTGGTAACGACGTTCGAATGTCAAATGAAAACAAACTAAGAGCATAATTTCGTCTTGAAACATAGTTATGGCTCAGAGTCTTCCCAGCCTCAGATTGTTCTTTTAAAAATTGTTCTTAAATTTTGGGCAATCTGAGCCTCGTTGTTCGTATAAAGTTGTTCTTATAAAATAAGCGCGTAAGTCATTTAGTTGTACAAAAAGAAACGCACAAACCAAAGTTAGTAATTGTTGGCGGAATCCTAGCAAAACTTGTTCGCTCATGTCGCGTTCTCTGGGTCACAACAAGATTTTTGGCGCCTGCGAATCCCAGTATAGAATTACTTAGGGATACAAAATGAATCCAGCTGACTGAACTCAGTAATATGGTTTTCATAAATAAATATATTGCTTTTGTATTGAAGTTAGCGGGGTCAAGTAAAAAACTACGAGAGGTGAAATTGAATATCGTACCGTGAATATCTGATCATGAGCTGACAAATTCGAGGACGAGGCGTGGAGTGAGCAACAAGATTCAACCGATTTGCTGTGTCGTCAGTGTCAGGTTCAGATATCAAGTAAAAACAACAATAATAGTATATAAATTTTTAGATAAATAATGAGCTTCACATAAATGGGTAAAGTGTCAGAAAGAATAAAGAGCTAAAAGTGAACTTCATTGCGTCTTTGCTATATTTTAGCATTCATTCGTTGTTATATAGATATTTGTCGAAAATCCCACAACTGATTCAAACACTTGATTGTGTACAGAAATATCTCCTTTACCGAGTACACGCTTTTTCTTGTAAGAACCAGGTAATTTGGCCTAGCCTCATTGTTTCAATTTTAGAGGCAACTTCAGCCTAATTTGTTTCTTCAAAGTTATTTAGTCTTAATTTTAAGAACAACAAATCTATACGAAATATGTCCTCAAAGGATCTAAAACATAACTGATATAAGTTATAACAAAAAATCAATCCATGTCAACAGCATTTATGTATAGTTTGAATTTATCATATTACTTGATAGTCTAGTTTAAAGAAAACTGAAAACGGCTGTGTTTTATTGCTTATCATTTTAGTCATCAGCGAATTTCAGTATTTCAATGAAGAATATACAGATCATTTTTTTGTTTCTAAACCTTAGCCCGAACTTGTTGTTAAATTGTTCTTAAATTTTAGGCAATTGTTCTTATATATAAAGTTGTTTTTACCGCAAAGAAACAATAAACGGAAACAGGAGGACGAAACGAACCGAAGGCGAGATTCCCAACTCAGAGAATTTATATTTTTAGTCATGACTCAACTGTTACAATTTTGGTGTTTGCTTTGTTTTGTTTTGTCGGTTACAGACGTTGTTTTGTGTATTTTCTGGTCCCTATGTTTTATGTATATTTTATTGCATTTACACTGCGCACTTTGCATGGGAATATGTTCAAATACGCATTACAGAATCAGGGAGATCGAACCGAATGCATTGAAGGCGCCGCAGGCGGCACCATGCATGGTCTTCAATGTAGAGTAACCAGTTGTAGACTGAAAAGAAGACGTGACAGACCTCAACACCGGCATTAGCCTTCTCTTATCGACAAGAAGAAGACTGATACAAATAATAATAATAACAATAATAATAATAATAATAATAATAATAATAATAATAATAATAATAATAATAATAATAATAA
>JANVCJ010126374.1:0-16071 GCA_026413505.1 Epizoanthus ramosus
CCCCCCCCCCCCCCCCCCCGCCCCCCGCCCCCCCCCCCCCCCCCCCCCCCCCCCCCCCCCCCCCCCCCACGAGAGACCCGACTTAATAAACTAAAATTACGGTATCTCGGAAATTATCTGTAAAATGCGGGGTCCGTAGGGATCAATACTTGGCCCACTTATGTGACTATATATTTGTCAGAAGAATGAATATGTTCGCTCTGGAATTGATAAAACCATGAACTGCTTTCCCCAAGAAATGTTCGCTCTGGCCGACGATATGTTCTTCCCAACCCATGAAATGTTCACCCCACCACCGAAATGCTGCCCGGTCATGAAATGTTCACCCCACGACGAAAATGTTTGCCCCACTAAACAAAATCTTCGTCCCTGCCCGGCCATAAAATGTTCACCCCACGATAAACGTTCGCCATAGTCTTCGCCACAAAATATTCGCCCTATGTATTGCGTTAACCCTAAGCGGAAACCTCATATCATGTTTCTATAGCAATGTTCACCTGGCATTTATTGCTTTTTCCTTTCACAAAATCGGATACCTTGACAATAATACTCCAGTAAACTCTAGTTATTTTACATTGTTTATGTACTCTTAATATAAATGACCTTTTGCTAATACATTTTACAAGATGAGGCAAATAAATGCAACTGGGCTTACTCCAGTTTACTCCGAAATTGGAGTTACTTCGTTTTACTTCATGTATTGAGACAGAGTACATCGGAGTACTCCGGTTTACTCCAAGAGGATTACTCTGTTTTCCGAGTAGGCCAAAAACACGCGCCCATATCTTTCTAAATTATACTTATAAAACAAACTGAAATGTAAGTTTTGCATTGTTATAAAATTATCAATATGTATTCCTTGGCATGATCGAACTAACTTGAGAAAATGAAACAAACCGTTTTCCAGTCGCAGAAAAGCTATTTCAATGACTGTAGACCTATTAACCCGAAACTATCCTGTCGTAGTAACATTTACCTCGCGGACTTAGAAATTTACAAAGTTTTCTTAAATCTTTGCACGTCTTGTCTTCTGGTTTAATAATACCATTGTTCAAAGCTGCCAGATCTCTATTTCTCAACTCAAGGGCTTCCCCTGATCGTTTATAATCTACTTCAGTTGGCGTTTCTTTTGGATCAAGTGTTTTACGTAGCCAAACAATGCCCGGATGGCTGTACGATAATGCTGTCCCCGGATATCTTTCTTTCTATCTATGTATTGAGTTCGAAGCCACGCAGAATATGACTTTAGGTTCTGTTGTTCCATTTCTATCCAGGTAATTCGTGGATAGAGAGAGCTCGAGTTAATAGCTTCGACATAGTCCTGGGGAACTTCTATATGTTCAAGTTTGTTGAGCACCACATTCTCGGTTCTTCCACAACCACGATCAACAGCACCAAAGGAATGTCCTGGTAACAGAAACTTGAGGTCAATTCTTTCTTTGGCGCCAGAAGAGACGAGATAGTCCAAGTAGAATGCCACAGTGAAGTTTTTGTTTTGACTCCTTAAAATAAAGTAGAGTAAAGATTAGTTAGTTTCATTAAAAGATAATACACGTATTGTGAACTACTGAAAAGGTATTACACTAAAATATAAGAAAAATAATAGCAAGGTAAATGATGCATGTAGCTGTTCTTGGACCTATCCGCTCACACACTTATATATAGAACAGATATATTTTCCGCAATTTGGCCAAACATTGTAGTTTAATTTAAACCGATATAATAATAATAATAATATATTTATATAGCGCTTATACAGCAGCTCTAAGCGCTTTAAAATCGTAAACATTTAAAAATAATTTAAAAAAAATAAAAAATTACTACTGGATAAGTACTAGACTGCAATACAGTCTCTTCCTTCGCCAGGAGTCCGACGATCGAGACAAGTCCGAAGATCGAGACGCGCGGCGAGTTGATTACTGCTACTTGGGGGCGTTTTTCAAAATACCGACGTTTGCTGGCAAGCGTTTCCTTTCCCCCCCTCCCCCTCCCCCTCGCTCAATTTTTTCGCTCGCTCCCATTTCTCGCGCGGCCAAATCATCGAAAATCTCGTTCTTCGGTCTTTCTCTGCTCTGAAAAACTCACAGAAACGCTTGCTACGCAGGCTATCCTGATATCGAAACTTCAGCCTTATACTGGGAAGGTCCAAGAAGATCAGCGACAGATGTTTTCGACAGAGATAGGGGCCTATTGCTACGCACTTACTATAAACTACTCTCACGGCGAAAAACATAACATTAACTTTTAGTAGATTGAGTCAATCTTAACTTCTTTCAGCGTAACAATAATAATAATAATAATAATAATAATAATAATAATAATAATAATAATAACGTATTGATTCATATTGTGCATTTACGTTACTAAACTAAATGATAAATGCTCATTACACTTAGAGAAAATCCAAATTATTTACAACATAGTGTAGCGTACTCAAATTTGCATCGGTGTAGTACTGAATTACACAGTTTTCAAACTATACTATAGTCTTCGTGTTACGAAAGCGGCCTAGCTTCAGCGACGTGCACGGTATATAACTGTAACCTGCTTTAGCTATGTATTCTAGGTTGATAAAACACGGGAGATGCAAAAAAATCAGTATATCCCCACTGTTACAAAAATAATGCGAACAGTTTCATAAGAACATATATGTGGCTTAATTCATCGATAATTCTTTAATTCTTTGACACCAACATTAACGTTCTTACAAAAAAAGGAGTGATTGTAATGGCATACTAAGTATAAAGCGCTCTTCAGTTTCTGCTGTTTTTATTTTAATTTGTTTCATTCCTTTTGTGAGTTCATAAGATGTAGCCGTTAGGTTGAAAGCACAACAACACCCCTTCCCTTTTAGTTTCTGCAAAATACTAATTGTCTCAATTTGTATACGACAGGTTGTGGCACATATTCGAAGTTACGAAAGGGAAATTTCGCATTATGCAAGGAAGAGGACAAAAGACAAACAGTTCTTGTCGCCCAATTTGTGTTTGGCACAGCTATGGATAGACTTTATTGAGAAGAAAGATCTGCCACCTGATGAGACTGAAATTCCGCTTAGTTTTAGCACGTTTCGTAACATTTTTAAAACATTCAATCTTTCATTTCGAAGACCAAAAGTAGATACTTGTTCAAAATGTGATAGCTTGAAGATATTAATGAACTATTCCAAAGATGAAACTGAAGTCGAAGAAGCACGAGCCCTCAAACTAACACATATTCAGCAAGCATAACTACACTACAAAGCTATCAGTAGTACCAATTCGCTCATGCTCTCTGGCAGTCTGTCCGACTCGTGCAAAGTTTCCATTCTTCACTCACACAAAACTGCAGCTCAGTTGTTCGTTTTTTTTTGGCAGCTTTTCTCTGATTTAGTTCATTTGCAAACTCCAAATGTCTGGTAAGCACAAAGCCCACGCGCGGAACAACTATAAGCAATGTCAGGTGAAGAAACAAGCCGGTGAGGGTTTCAATTTTATTTCAAATTTATTTCAGTTTTATTTCAATTTTTTTGCTTTTATTTTTTTATTTTTATTTTAAAAACCGATGAAAAACTGAATCTCGAAAATTGCTTATGGCGTCACTGTGCCACCATACTCCAGTCTCTCAGACTGCAACGCTATATAAACTTCTTATCTTATCTTATCTACACTGTAGTCGTTTACACCCTCTCCCGTCGGTATAAGTTCTCAATTTGTGTCCCAAAACTTCGCTAAAGTTACCATGCAGACGACTTAAATTAGATTTTATTGGTATATATATATATAAAAGAGACCTTAGGCATGACAAAATATAGTGATTTAAAAATAGATCCGGAAAAAAGTTAAATAAACCATTATATCTGAAACTAATCATAAAATAAAACTTACCTTGTTTGATAATCCACATTATTATACGATAGGTACACAGAACAGTACAGTAACAGCAATAGACAACGACGAATATCACGCGGTATTGTACACTTTGAGACCCAGTTTAACAGGTTTTGACAGGGTTTGTTTTCGACTTTTTTCCGAGTTGAACGTACAGTAAATAATTGCTGAAAATATTAACTGCTCTTTTTTTCCTTTGGAAATACAGGACGGAGAATTACCTAACTTTGACCTATTTCCGGAGCTGTTTGACAGTGAGTTTTCAGATTTTGATGCAATTTGGATCTCACACAAATTGATAATGTTCCAACGAGGCGAGATGAATTGATGGGTCAGAGATATTCTACTTGTTTTCTTGAATGGAAAGGCTTCCAGAAAGAATCAGCTGCGTGACACAAGGCCTTATAAGAATTTGGTTTGAAGGTGGTCCACTACTGTCTTTATGTCAACAAACAAACAAGCAACAACAAACAATTTACGTTTGCAACTATAAATACTCTAGTATATACACTCAGCGAATGTTGCTTTCACATGTTTCACTGTGCTATCCTGTATGTTGTATTGCAGTGCGCTGAGGTGAAGTAAGGTGAGGAGAGGTGAGGTGAAGTAAGGTGAGGAGAGGTGAGCTGCAGTTAGGTGCTCTGCTGTTTGTTGTGTTGCGCAGAGGTTTCCACATTTGGGTTGTGTGTTAATTTGCTGTCTACGTTCTTGTGTTGCTTTGTTAGGTTTTAATAGGCTTGGTTATAACTATTAAGCAAGCACTAGTGAAACATTTTTCACTTTATTAATCCCTGCCACACAGTGACACGTACAACAAACTTTTTTTTTGTACAACAAACTTGCTCGCTATACCCTGCCACACAATCTTTAAAAGCAATTAAGAATGGACATATCCTTAACTGAGTCTGGTAGGTGAGTTTTGAAGCAAACTGCTAGGAGTTCTACGTCGATGAGTAAGCCAATCAAAGTATACAAATGCAAACAGTGCCCCAGGAATTTGGGGGCAGAACCTCAAACAGACGTCATAATCTGCAGCCTTGGGGGGATAAAAATGAGACTAAAGCAAACAAATCAACCAGTACAGAGGAGGATGTTCGCCCCCAATGCAAGGACAAGTCAGTTGGAACCACGATTCAAAGAATTTTATGCGTGTTACTGTTGACGACATGTGTGTAATAATTATATATACTCTATTAAAATAGAATAATTCCATTTTTATCACTTGCGCATCCAGGCTGGCGATCAGGGGACCAAGTACAAGGACAATACCCCACAACGTGACAACGAGTAAGTTAGAACCACAAGTCAAATAATTTTATATGCGATAATAAATAATACAGGAAAATCATAACATGTTAGATTGAAATTACGAAACTGTTTTTGATTTTGCTAAGGCAGTAAGTACATTGGGCATATAAATAAAACAAATAACCGAGTACTGAGTGATGAGGTTACTGGAAAACAACTAACACCGAAACAATTGGAGGGATACAAACCTGTTCATGTCAATATAAATATCCAGATGATGATAAATAACGAGAATACAGGGAATTCTTTATTTGTACTTCTTCGTGTCCCACCCTTTCTCCGCTATCAGAATGCGATGGTCATTGTCAAAACGATGAATAGAATGACAAACAAATTAGTGGTGATAACTCAAGCCCGACCAAGTTTACAGTTCCCCGATGAAAATGACTAGGCATGCATGACTTCTTCATCTGCTGTTAAAGCCAATGCCAAGTCGTTCTATGCTCAACATTTTACGAAACTGAAGTGTCTTTGTTCTTCTTTTTTTGCCAGGAAAACCACATTCTGTCAATGATTTTTGAGCAAAGTAATGCCCAAGAGTGCTAAACAAGAAATTCCGTATAGTGAAGCAGGTCCATCCAATTCCGTCCCTATTGCTTGCACTCGAACATTCCTGGCAGCGTCTTTCTCCGCTGTTACAGTTGGAGACCTTGCAGAAAGCATTGTTCCAAGTTCTGAGACAGGCAAACCATTTCATCATTTCACAAACACGAGTAACAGTGACATCTTTTGCACAGTGTGCTTACCACATCAGAAATGGGCGAAATTAAATCTCCAGCCTCATCAAAACAAGCTTCTGCCCAAGCAATCCTAGACGGGACCGCCATACTGCAATTTTCGGGTGTGGTTCAAGTCGAAAAGCACAGCAATTCTAAATACCACCAAGAGGCACTTGCGTTTTTTGCAAAACAAAGGTGTTTGCGCAAAAGAGTGAAAAACAGCAACAATTCATTTCAAATTTCTTCCCTTCTTTAAACTAGCTAAGTAAGACCTCGGGAAACTGCGGCCAGAAAGGTGCGATGTTACTACTTGTGGAATGTGGAGTCCGTTAAAATTTTGCTGAAGACGAGGGCAATCACTATTCAAATTTGAAAAGAAGGAAGGCAATATTACTTGTATTAAGGCACTAGGTCACAGACAATTTATCCAGTATGAGAGCTGTAAAAAGCTCATCCATTGAGGTCGTTGACCTCATAAAAAGAGTTAACTTCACTTGCAAGTCAATTTACGTCCCATCTGCGAAAACAATCGTTGTGAATGGTAATTATGTTACAGAAAATACATTTTAGTAAAAAATTAAGAGAAATGTATTATAGATCTTAATTTATTGGAAATTTTATAATAATTAATTTTTATAAAAAAGGCGCTGCAACACAATATAGCTTTAATTTGTTTAATATGCACTTGGACAATTTTAAAACATCCTCTATAAATTCTATAACAGTTTAATTATTTAACTTTTTTAGAAAAAGGTATACAATGCCATTCGCTGTGCAACCAAGGTAACTGATGCAGTGCGGCAGTCTGCAAATATACTGTGGAAGAAAGAATGCCTTGCAGACTCCAGTGTAAGAGGCAAGAACATGCACACAAAATTTGAAAAAAGAAAGCCCTGGATACAAATGTCTTGGCCTGGATGACAAGAAAGTATTTATAAACCATGCATTTAATTGTCTGACAGCAATACGTTTTTTACTAAAACATATCTATGATGATCAAACCTATGACATTTTTGAAGATCAAATAACTATATGTACATAACACTGACATTTCATGAATTACCATGTGTGTGAATGTACATGCTGGAAATAATTATGCATGTTTCCCTTTCATCTAGAATAGATAATAATTATGTATCCAATTACATGTTTCAAAACTTTAATACTTGGTCTATCGGATGTAGGAGAGCTTTTCCTAAAAAGTCGCTATTTCCTGCTTACAGAAGCAACAAATTCTAAATGAAATTGATGACATTTAATGATTTATCTGGATAAATAAAGTTACATTGATTTCAACTAAAAGTGTACTGAAATGAATTTATTACTAGCTTTTCCATCGATTCGTTTTTTCCTAAACATCCACTAGGTGTACTTATGTATATAATCTATTTAGCTCATGCATCTATGTTTCTTCATCTTTGCAGAATGATCATGGCAAAAAGAAAGAAGCATTAGGTAAATAAAATACCATATGGCATATATATTCATAATTGTTTCAGGATAATTGCATATTTTATTCCAGGATGTTTTGTTCCACTATAATGACCGAAATAGCTACAAGCATAATAAAAGCATATATATATTTTCACACTTCTCTTTTTTATACTTTTCGTTTTCCAGTTCAAGGCCAAAAGCAGTCTATGAAGAGAAAGCTAGGCAAATATATTTTCCAATGATTATGATAAAAGTTGACAAAGGCTTCATATGAAACCTATTCAATCCTAATTCATCCTTTGACGTACAACGTTAAATTATTGATTATAAAGTATGACTGACTCTGATTTGTCTGAGACTGAGCTGTAAGATTATAATTCTGAGCTACTTTTTTAGTTCAAAATTTCTGGGGATTTCAATATCTTTTACCAATACATATACATTATACATCAACCTGGTTTTCTGGGTTTTCCAGGTTTTGTAGGATTTTTTGCTTTCACCAATGGCATTTCTGTTTTTCCTGGTTTTCCTGGGATTTTCAGGTTTTCTGGGTTTTCCTGGTTTTTAATTTTCATGTTTTCCGGGATTTTTAATTTTCAGGTTTTCCAGGTTTTTTCATTTTCGGGTTTTCCTGGGGTTTTTTCCTCTATGGTTTTCCTTGGTTTTTTAATTTTCAGGTTTTCTGGGTTTTCCTGGTAAAATTTTAAATTTCCCGGTTTTCCAGGTTTTTAATTTTCAGTTTTTCCGGGGTTTCCTGGTTTTTTTAATTTTCAGGTTTTCCGGATAACCCAAAATTTTGCTCTCACGGAAACACCCGGATAACACGGAGAAACTTCCGGGTTTTATCCAGAATTTTTTCCGGGTTTTGAACCTGGAAAAACCCGGACTTTTTTCCGGGTTTAAAAAACGCTTAGGTTATATGATGCTGTCTACTTAATTTTGAATGACTTGATTGTTATCTACGATTTCTAGAAACGCATCTCATCAAAGTTTTTGTTCTTATTTTTTAATAAACTTCTTAACTAAAAAGAGTAGTTCTGTAGATCGAAAACGCAGGGAACACATACATTTGCAGAAATTTTATTAGTTCCAACTTTTAAAAAGTTAGTTTAAGATGGAGTTTCATACCTTATCATTCTTGCGTTTTTTGCATCGTTTAGTTTATTCGCATTTACATGGATTCCCGACAGTGCAGGAATGGGTTCAACACTATGTTATTTTAGCATCAGCGGACTGTGTTACTGACAAGGATGTGTTATGGAACGCCTATCGGGTAGTGAACACAAACATTAACGAGCATGACAGGGATCTATTCCTAACATTTTTTGGAACCACACTTCAAACATCCGAAATAGGGAAAACTGCCCATGTCAAAGTTGTCAAGTTTTGAAAACAATCTAAGGTGTATCGAGGGATCGCTATTAGAGGGTCAAATCTGAAGGATTATGCGAAATAAATACAGAAAACGACAGAAAGAGATAGTAAGAAAGTTAGCACAAAGAATGTTGAAGACACACAGTTGAAGAAAGAGGATTCGATATACAAGTTTGCCAATGGAGTTCCATCAGTCTACTTCTGAATTCGATAATAGTACTTATTCCAATGAAGAAACCATGCTTGAGGATATCGAGACAGATGACCATTTCACGGCTTATTTCAATACCAACCTTTCTCCGCTATCAGAAAGTGATGATCGTTGTCAAGACAATCAATGGCATGAAAAACGAACTAGCAACGATAACTCAAGCCTGCCCAAGTTTACAGTTACCCGATGAAAATGACGAGGCATGCGTGACTTCTTCATCCACTGTTAAAGCCAGTGCCAAGTCGTTCTATGCTCAACATTTTAAGAAACTGAAGTGTCTTTGTCCTTCTTTTTTGACAGGAAAACCGCATTCTTTCAATGATTTTTTGAGCAAAGTAATGTCTGAGAGTGCTCAACAAGAAATTCCATTTAGCGAAGCAGGTTGATCCAGTTCCGTCTCTGCTGCTTGCACTCGGGCATTCCTGGCAGCATCTTTTCCCGCTGTTACAGTTGGAGACCTTACAGAAAGCATTGTTCCAAGTTCTGAGACAGGCAAACTATTTCCTCATTTCACAAACACGAGTGGCAGTGACATATTTTGCATAGTGTGCTTACCACATCAGAAATTGGCCACATTAAATATCCAGCCTCATCATCAGTTAAAGTCAAAACAGGCTTCTGCCGCAATCCTAGACGGGACTGCCATACTGCAATTTGCAGGTGTGGTTCAAGCCGAAAAGCACAGCAATTCTACCAAGAGGCACTTGCGTTTTTTGCAAAACAAAGGTGTTTGCATAACAGAGTGAAAAGGAGAAAAAGAGAAAAGTTGCACAGCAACAACTCATTTCGAATTTCTTCCCTTCTTTAAACTAGCCAAGTAAGACCTCTGGAAACTGCGGCCCCAATGTACAACCAGCCAAAAAGGTTCGATGTTACTACTTGTGGAATCCGGAGGTTGCTAAAATTTTGCTGAAGACGAGGGCAATCACTATTCAAATTTGAAATGAAGGGGGGTAATATTACTTGTATTAAGGCACTAGGTCACAATCAATTTATCCAGTATGAGAGCTGTAAAAAGCTCATCCACTGAGGCTGTTGACCTCATAAAAGAGCCAACAACACTTGCAAGTCGAGTTACGTCCCATCTGCGAAAACAATCGTTGTGAATGGTAATTATGTTACAGTCAAGCCAGCTCAGAGTTTCCACCAAGAATATAAAAAACTTTCTTATTCAAAATTTCCGATTCATTATTCAGTCAAACTTCTCAAATTTCAGTTGAAAACTGAATATTTAAATCTAGCCTTGATTCGAATAATGAAATTTGATTGGGTTATTGAACAATAGCCTTTAAGGGTGCATGGTTGGACTGGCTTTCCAGTGCAGCAAGCGCGGGAAAAGCCGAAATGCAGAATCTTGCACTTCAAAGAGTAAATATTACTAAAAATACCTATCTATTCATGTGTCAATCTAGCTGCAATAGTGCAAAGGCCAGACACCTCCTCTGGCTCAGAGGATGAAGAACAAGATGTATGTATTGAGTCCATGGAAAAAATTCCAGCTGGTAAGTGGTCAAACCAGTGGATTCAGTGTGACGAATGTGACAATGGTACCATATGTAAGTACAAAAATATAAGGCAGTGATAAGGATAATCCATTTTGATTAATATCAAGGTATGGGAGTGGATGGGTCACCGAGAACCATTTAGCAGTTTCTACTTAAATCCGGTAATGATGGTCATTGACATTAAATCTTAAAATTTAGGTACAGTCATGTGACTTTTAATTGGTTTCCATGGCTAACAGAACCTAAACAATTTTAAAACATTTTTCTTAAACTGCGCTTTTCATATGTTGATGGCTGTTTTTGTACAAATAGTTATTTTACAACTGATTGTATGTGGTGAATTGAAGCAAGTATTTAAATCAAAATTAAGAATGCTAGATTCAAAATACATTTGGTAATGTTAATGGCGCTTTGATTTTCTTGAAACATAAGATAACTAAACAAAGGGCTTCAATCAAACTGCACTTATTGTATTCAGTGCAGTTGAGTTGCAGTTGAAGTGCCAAATCTATTCCTATATTTGGCCATCATGTTTGTTCTGTTTAATCAAGACCATTTGTGTAGGTAAAACTTCTATAAACCAACACATTAAAAACAATGTAAACCGTGACTGTGACACTGGTATATAAACTATGTAAAAAGTTTTTTAAGTTGAAAAAAGTTACAAGAAAATACGATTAACTGTTAATGATGTAAACAAAGTACAGTCCAAACCTGATTGGGTGAGCTGCTCACACATGGAATTTTAAAACAACCATGATTTTCACCCCGCAAAAGTTTTGCAACTTTGTGGTTCCCGGAATTCAAGATGTCTTGCAAACCCACACAGAGAGTCGCTAATATAAGCTATGGGTGGGTACAAGTCTGCAGCATCACGGGCTGACTCAGGCAGAGTAAGGAATTTTTATACAAAGGTACACTGCAAAGAACAAGTAATTTAAATCAGTAAATTATTTCAGTGACTGAAATGGAAACGACAGTCAAAATGAAGTTTAGTTGCAAATAATCATTTTCTGTGCCTCCTTTTGTGCATTTCGAACGATATTTGTAATATTACTGGATCTGCCCCAGAGAATGAAGAGCTTTCTTGCCACGTTTTTGCACATTTCGAAACTTTGTTAGGCCACAGCTTTTTAATTATTGCAGTTACCACGCCAAGTGGAACATCCATTCAGAACCGAGCTTCTTAGAAGATTATTAGAAGTGCGTCTCATCTGAAATGGATAACCAGTGCCATTATGATTTTATTAGTGGTGACTTTATTGAACAACCATTTGAGTTTGACCAGAAGGATCCAGTTCTTGTTCTATCTGGCCATTTGAAAAACATAGATTTCTGGAAATCTATTAATGCCTCCGACATGATACTTAATGTTATATTGAACATGGTTATTACTTGCTGCTCGTTTGAGAGCCTTGGCCTGGCCCTTTAGTAACCAAAACCATGAAAATTTTCGCCAGTCGACAACTAATATCATTAAAGATGATCAGAGTGAAGTCAGCTTGGGACTCATTCAATATTATTTTCTTAGCATATTGTGAGTCCTAGTAAAAAAATTGGAGTGGTAAACCGTTTTTCTCCACGGCTCCATCTACCAAGTTCAATCTTCTCAGAGGTAACTGTTGCTGTTGGAGAAGTGGAGTGTGAGGTTGCATCAGACCTCCCTCACAACATCGACCAGGTAAATATATAAGAAGTTGAGGGGGAGGGAGAGGGAGAGGGATGAAGATGTATTACAGCAAAAAACATTTGTATCTGGTAACGGATAATGATTGGGCATTGCGCATGCGTTTAGCATAACTGTTGCTGACTATTGTGTTGCAGGAAAAGTATATTAAATGAACGGACGACCATAAAATATTATCCCACAGTGGACTGTGAAATGTGATATTGGCAGAGAATATAGTGAGTCTCTATTAACCTGTTGGCATGCACAAAAATGTCTAGCAAGTGCATGTTGAAAGAATGGGGTGATATCTAGTTATATCTTTGCTCTTTTTTAACACCTATCTGAATTAACAGAAAAAAACATACACAACCATCAAATAAAACATTACTAATCTTCCTAATTCAGTTATATGTGATACAAATAAACTATTAACAAATGCCATTGCAATTGTCCCACAGCTAACAGCATGTGTACAATATTAGAAATTATTTTGCTTTACGAGTGAAATGACACAATTGAATGTAATACTGTTAACAACTTATGATTCATATTGCTAAATGGCATTATTATTGTTATTATCGAATATTTTGCATTCTAACCCGTAAAATATGTATTTTTTATTATTATTATAATCAACGTTTCTATGTGATATAGTCTAATTACATTTCGTGCTTTTTAATGTAGATGTCAATGAATGTGTTAACGACACGCACAACTGTCACTCTGACGCCAACTGTACCAACACCAAGGGCTCGTTCTACTGCACCTGTCATACGGGATACTCAGGAAATGGAGTCACGTGTGTTGGTGAGTATGAACTATCTTAACTAAGTATGTTCATAGTCCTTTTTATCATATGAAAATCAATAAGATACCGAGTATTAACAGTGTTGATAAAAGTCATATCTTTGTATATATAAAATATCCTTGGATATTATAAACTTTTTTGAAGAAAGTCAGCTGAATGTTTGTTCGCTGGCTCAGAAATTCGTTCTTTCTTATGGGTTTTTACGTGATGTTCGTGTGAGCTGGTTCAGAAGTTCGTTTTTTCTTAGGGGTTTTCATAAGATAAAAAGAAACTTACATGGCTGTTTGCTACGCTCACTCGTGTGTTACTAGTTTCAACACTCGTAGATAAAAGCTGTATCTTCGCACAGCCATGTAAGATCCTCTATGTATGCTATTGTTCGCACCTATTGGTAACATAAATTATGGTGTGTCTTTTGAAACAGACCTCAACGAATGTAAGAGTATGTCACTGGCACCACACCACAATCACTACAAACACAGCTGTCATGCTGACGCCAACTGTACCAACACCAAGGGCTCCTTCTACTGCACCTGTCATACGGGATACTCGGGAGATGGAGTCACGTGCAGCGGTACTTACGTGGTTACTTTGTAAACTCTTTCATAACTACTTTGTTTGTATAGTTTGGGCGATCAGTGTTCATGATTTTGGATAAAATAGGTTTGTATGTAGACTTGCTACAAGTCGACTAACATCGATGGACTCAGAAACGAGCGAGCTTGAAGCAGCCGAGCGAAGCAAGGGTGCGAAAGTGAGTCGACTTGTCGCACTTGCAGCGCGCCAAATTTCACCGACTCGAATCCTAGTCGGTGCGTGTCAGCCAATTATAATCGAGCATTGGCGTAGCTGTCAATCATGATTAAACTCATCTCGAGCTCAAGTGTGTTGTCATTTCAACCCGGTAAAGAAGAAGAGTAATCAGCATAGTTGAACGATTTTTCAAAACAGTTTTTGTTATTATTGTCGCGCCAAAGTAATTATAATTAGATGCGATTTCCTGCAAGGGCGACACGTCGACTCACTTTCGCACACTTTCTTCGCTCGGCTGCTTCAATCTCGCTCATTATGAGTCCATCGTTGTAAGTCGACTTGTAGCAAGTCTACTCTTTCGCAAGTGACCCCGGTTTCTGTGGTTGCTCCGTAACGTACATGAACAGTTCGACATTTGAAACAGGGTTAAGTCATAACACACGCCACAATCCACGTACCATTTCTCCTATCACCGTGATCACTTGCCCTTTCCTGAAAGGCAGCTCGGAGTCGGGGTTGTCCTGCGGTGATTGCTCCTCAGGGTTGTAGTCATACAAAGCCACCATATTCTGCAGTAAGAGTTCAAAAGTTTTCCAGAGACCTGACTTTATTAGGGTGGGTGGGATGGGCTAGTGATAAACCACTTCTAACACTGCCGATTGCAGGTTTGTTCAAAACTCTCCTACATATCAAATTGTATAAAATCTTCATCCTGGGAGATTGTTTGTGAACGATAATTAAAACCTCCATCTAACGGGGCAGTGAGAAACTGATTATGAAAGCAGTGTCTTCACTGCCTTTGTTCGTCTAACAGGCCCACTTTCTTATAATAATGTCTCCGCGGTGTTGTATGTTTCAGTAGAGTATGAGCAGTCCCTATATTTCGTCTTGAGTATGACCTGCAGTAATGGAAAGGAATGTGGTAGACGGGCAGGCACGCAAAAATGCTCTTACTTTCTTGTCACCTTTCCTCGCCCGTTTTCGCGTGCCTGTTCGCCCGCCACGTGTTTTTCTGTACCGCTCGACGATCTCTAGAGGATAAATAGCGCTACCCGTAATCTAATGTTTCACTTCCGAGACACTTTTACTAATACGACTGCACACACCTTTCTTTTTCCTGTTGGAATCGGTGACGTAGGCGACATGTGACCATTTGATTGACGGGCACGTCCTGCAGACTGTCGAGTACCTCGATTGCGCGCCTGTCACGTGATGAATGATAAATGCACATAAACAAAAGTTTCAATCTTCACTCTGAGCTTTTGAAAATTACCACCGTCATGGGCTCCTCCAAAAATAACGTCTTTCACGGACAACTTTTAATTCGCCGCTGCACATTTTACGTCTGATTTGTCTTGGGATAATTGCTGCTGTTACACTTTTACTGATTACGAAGGAAAACTATCCAAAATAACGTCATGGCAATAATTAGAAAGCTGAAAAAATGGGACAGACTTCATTTCCATTTCTAGTAAATGCGACACTTGAAACAAAATGTATTTATTCCAAGTCATTATTCGGTATTTTAAGCTCATTCATTAACGTTCACTTTCGCCTCAAAACTGTCTCTGTAATGTACTGAACAGAATTTAAGAAAACTAAATTGGCAAGCACTTTGAGTTATGACCCATGAAAAACATGAATAAAAGTACACCCTAATATAAAATGCGCAAACTATGAAAACCCGATACACGCGCTACTTACTCGCTTGTGGGTTTTGGTTCCGTTCCGTCGTGAAGGAGCCACCGCTACTTCTTCAACAAAGTTGGACGGGATAAGACCTTTCTTGCCACGCAGCTGCAATAAACAAATATCAAATAACCATTCAACGACTTTCCAAACCACAGCCCCCGCCTATTAGATCTCCCCCTCCCCCCGCGGGATTATAGGCCTATCTAAATGTAAACAAAACAAATATTGCGGTTATAAGTGGCCTGGATATAATTCTTTGTTTGCTTAGTATAAACGCTTTCTCAGAACACTTTATAATGCAAGTAGAGTGCAGAAAAATAAGTTCAATTATATCTTTATTACTATTTCATCAAATATAAACGAAATCATTCAAAATATTGAAATCTATTATCGATTTATTGTGACGTTTAAGAAATTAATTAAAGGAAACTGTATTTCGGTAATGCTTATGACTTATAAGCGGCATTTTACCGTGTATTTCGTGGAAATTTAAATCAGTCTCACCCACTGAAACTGGTGTCTTGTTGGCTACACGACGCTACTAGTGTAAAAAAACACTTGAAAAAAAAGACGCTCTAGTGTGGATGGACTGGGGAGAATCATCCTGAAATCTCCCCGGCTGGCCGGCCGGAGCCCTGACCTAACGATCTTGTCTAGAATATGATTTGCCTCGCTCATGCTCGGCAATGATTCGTTAAGTTATGAGTACCATCTCTCTGCATATATATA
>JANVCJ010126485.1:0-16067 GCA_026413505.1 Epizoanthus ramosus
AACATAAAACAAAGCAGCTTTGTACATCACTTTTGTAGTGTACAAACCTTCCTAACCAGTTAGTTCTAACAACTATGGTCTGTATGGTAAGTTATGAATCCTCAGTTTCTTCCTTCGCTTTTTCATGGCTGCACATTTCGTACTTGGGCCATAAAAGATAGGGAAAAACTCAGTGCATAACTTACCATACTGACCTCATACTTGGCTAATACAAGGAATGCATCATAATTACTATTTAAGTCATTGTATTATAGTAAATGTTATATGTACTACAAAACTGCTCTGTAGGTAAGACAGTACCTCTTTTAACTATAAGTAAGACAAAACTTAAGATTGGACAACAGTACTACAATGTTACAATGTACAAACCTGTCTGGCAGCTGGGGGCAAAGGTTCACGATTCTTGTAAAACTGTTTTATCTTTGTCTCGTCAACGTCAGCCTAACAAATGATGTATTGAAGGAAGAGTTTTTAATTATATTATCAGCAGTTTAAATACTATGATCATTGTGCATTAACGATCAAACAACCATTCTCGGAGTAATCAGTATTATGTTGTGATGATCCTTAAACTACACAGTCCAAGCATAATTATTTTACAATTAATTTACTGCCCAAGGCTATAAATTATTAGGAATTGTTTACAACTACATGCAGGACAATAGCCAGGAATTATTGTGGAGACCTGGGGATATACCAGACCCATAGACAGACTCAGAAAAATTGGCTCACTGGGATGGCATTTCCTGCATTTTGGGGCTGACATAAAAATTTATTTTTCTCCAAAACACACAAACTTAGGGAAGGAGGATCCACAAAACTAAAGATTAAATAATTGTGGCCTAACTTTGCTTTGTATGTGTTCCGACAGCTCTTGTAAAGTGGAAAAATATTTCAAACTAAACAATCTCATGCACAGGCCTCTGAATTTAAAGAAAAAACATACTGAAACCTGAAAAACCCGGAGGCTTATACTTGAAAAAATACAATATACTCATTCTTGACTGTTTCTAATTTAGCCATAAGATTACACATGTATCTACACCACTATTAGTAGGGTTCGCACAGGATTACAAGGGCAAAATTCAAGGACATTCAAGGATTTCTCAAGGACTTCAGACCCTTTCTCAAGGACCAAATCTTGTCAAAGCACAAGATCAAGTCAAAGGTTTCCTAACCCAAACCAATGCACAGTACAGCACAACAGCAAATGCTTATTCATGCATCATTACCGATTTCACGACATAAACCTTGTCACACAACTTGCTGTACTGTTTGCGCTACATAACATAACAAAAAATTCAAGGATTTCAAGAACAACTTTGCTCCAAAAATCTCATTTTAAGGTTTTATAACTGGTAAGTACAGGGCCGCGGCAACTGCGAGAAATCCAACACACAGCAGTCAGTATTTAATAAAACATTATTATTCCGAAATGTCTCTGTAATCAGTTAGACTGTCTCAGCATTACGGCTAGACACTTCTTCAAGTTTAACCTTGTGTCAACCTATTATTTGTGACCAGACACCTTAAAATATCAAGATTAACATATTAAGCAAATAGTCAGCAGGAGCACAAAACAACTAGTTCTATAACTAGTATTTACTTTATGAGAAATAGCTAGAAAGAGTCGGTGACAAAACAGTTTAACATTGCTGAAAGGAACTAAATGCCAGTTCAATAATTATAAATAGAACTTTCAAAGCATTTTAACTCTACAGCAGCTGGTTTGCTGGTTGTAACTAAGAGCTATGAGCACCAAGCCTGGTGCGTTTCACTGCCAATCAAGTGATCTAATTGTAAACGTCACTAACAACGTCCACGGTGGACTGGGTTGAGTCAAGAGGGTTATTTATTGAGAGGATAAAAACACTGTATCCATTTAAGTGCAAGATTCTTATCACACACAATTTTATATAATATGTCAGTTTTAAGCCAACAGTACAGGACAAGCATGCAGAAGAATATAATTATTGATGATCAATTGCATTTTACAGTATTACTTTGGAAAAATGTTAGCCATTACTTGTCAGTTATGGCAGTGAAACTAAAGGTTTGTTACTTCAGATTACATCTTTTGTCGGCAACTCAAAGGAGGCATTTTGACTTGTTGAAATATTGTAAACTATTCGTCATCTAAAATGTGATACCAACGTGGCTGGCTAAACATTCAAGAGATTCTCATATCATCCAGACAGAGAGTGGGACACTACTTGAACTCTCTCTTGATGCTTTGGTTGATACTCCCTTTAAAACAGTGAAGGTCAAGAGTAATACACTTATAGTGTGCAATTTCCATATGGATATGTATTTATAATGCGCATTACAATTCCTGGGCCTGTTTGAGATTGGACCATGAGCACAGAAAACACAACTTGCCACCACATATAAGACCAATACATGAACATGATTTTTGACAAATGTGTGGTAACTAAGGAGCTGACAGATTACAGACTCTGTGATTACCCTGATCTCAAAAAATGTGTGGGTTTTCTAGTTCTCCCAACAGAGCAACAAGAGACTACCGGTAGTCCACTGTGTATAATGTCTGTCTATGGATGGCGTAGGGAATTAAACTATCAATATTTGAAATTGGACATAACTGGCTAAGCTAGCCTTATACCCACTAAGAATTGAAACACGGTACAGGCAGAAAAGTGATAACACGGAAACACAAGACTTTAAAACTAATCAACAACAACACCACAACAACAAAAAAACCTGCCACATGAATTCTAATTTAATTTATATGTAGGCAAGTGTAAGCAAACAAAATTGTGTGTGCTCACGATCACAACTATCACTGTTCCATATTTCTGCTATGAAGATCCTTATTTCAATATACCCATCTGTACCCCAGGTTTTTGATCATTTTGTTTTCAATAAAAATGGCTTCACACAACAATTTCATTTCAATTTTATATTCATACAAGTTACATGTTATTATACTCAACTTCCAATTTTAGTTTGATATTTAACAATGATTAAAAGAAATTAAATCTCCAATCCATATCCAATTCCAAATCCATGTTTCAAGTGCCATCTTCAAGACTGAAAGTTTCAACAAGCTTGTTTGCATTTGCTGACAGCTCCAAAGTCACTTGTGTTCTGAACACTTTCAGTCTAAAATGACTTGAAGTAAAATGTTTAGTTACTAAAACCCACTGGCACATTTGCCATGTAATCACAGTACTGGGGTTATTTGAAGTTGACTGCCACACACTGAAACTGAGCATTTGACAAAGTTTGTCTAGAATACTGCCAATGGCTATTCTATTCCTCACATGAGTTGTATTACAAAACTATCAACCAAAAATTATTTTATTCAAATTTGTGGTAAAATGCTTAAATACCGGAACAAGACAATCCATAAAATCAGATGAAATATTTACACGTGAAATGTGTTTGGTACAGTCGATACGATGAAGTGTCATGCTATACATTACCTCTAACTCCCATGTACTATCTTCGTAGGGCAAGCACCTCCACTTCACCAAGTAGTGCGTGATTGTCTGTCAAATTACAAAAAAGGTAAGTGTTATATGGGTCAATGGCTATTGCTATTTTGCCTGTAACAAGTACATATCAAAGTGCCTAGTGTTCATACTGAACTTCTTCCAGAATCTCCATGGAATCAAAGACTCTTCCAGGACTACCATTTATCACACAAGCTCCATCTTTCCCATAAACGTGTCCATGTTATACTACAACCACAGTTATTCTATACCATATAATTTGGAATAACTATTCATAAACATGCATTTTAAAAGTATGTTTTCAAAACAACTTAAATTTAAAAATTCTGTTTTTTGTATAGCTCTAAACTCCCAAGCTTTGAGTCTGCAATAACTCATAAATGTGCTTGTCTTCCACAATTACAATGTAAATCATGACAGATAGTGTCATCACCAGATTAAGCGAAAACTCTTTACAATTTAGGAAGGTTCTTAGCAATATTCCAGGACTTTCCAGTCGAGTATCTAGTATACAAACCCTGATACATACTCTTATATATGTTACTCAATGTATAAACAACCTCAAACAAATACAGTAAAAACAAACTAAACCAGATTAATTCATAATGGTGCAACAAGACCACAAGCCTGAAATATTACATAGGTAATGTCAAGGGTTCATACCTTTCCAAGACCAAATAAATTTACAATAATCAATAACATGAAAATTCAGTAATGTCACAAATAATAAATAATGTAATAATATTGTGGTTTGTAAGTTTTAGATTTTGAGACTCTTAAATTGTAACATTTTACTGTAACTTTTAAGATTTAAAATTTTTAACTTCAACGCAAATTATTTATTTTTCCCAGGGACCTCTTTGATAGCAGTCACTGATGTGTCAGAGTGTTTATATCACACTTAATAGACACAAGCAGCCGTTTTATATCGAGTGTCTTTATCCAATGATATATAGAGGATCTTACATGGCTGTGCAAAGATACGGCTTTTATCTTCGAATGTCGAATGAAGTAACACATGAGTGAGCATAGCGAACGAGTGTGTTGGAAAATTCAACACGAGAAGATAAAAGCCGTATCTTCAAACAGCCATGTAAGTTTCTTTTTATCATATGAAAATCCATAAGGAAAAACAAACTTCTGAACCAGCTCACACGAAAATCACATAAAAATCTATAAGAAAAAACAAATTTCTGAGCCAGCGAACAAAAATTCAGCTGACTTTCTTCAGCAAAGTATATAATATCCAAGGATATTTTATATGAACAAAGATATGACTTTTATCAACACTGTTAATACTCGGTATCTTATGGATTTTCATATGATTAAAACACTTATTTTGCCATCTGTTAGCCAATCAGAGCGCACATTCATCGTATGCACCCTATTTTATAAAATAATATGTAATGCATACATGTAAAAAAGAAAATAATCACGACTACAGGTTTCAAATCACAGAATAACTGAAAGGTTAATATATACAATGACAAAGTATATTCTAATTTAAAGTTTTAAACTAAGAGTGACAATAGTTTTAGTAGGTCTGCGATTTATATATTACAAATGTGTTACCAAACATAATAATTAGATATTTTAGATAAATATGATGAGGTGTAGAAATGCAACTTTTTGGCACTTTCCTAAAATATTTTGCAGTGTCAGAAAATGAAAGATTTACCTTGTCTTGGGGTATCATAAATTAACAGGACTTTAATGAAAATGAATGTGCAGATCTGTTAAAATTGGAGGAAATTAGCACAATTTAAGGGAAAATCAAATTTTTTGATGGAGGAAATTAACACAAATGCCACAAATAAAATGTCTCGTGAAAGTCATCAAAAACATCTATTTTTAACCGAAACAATAACTTACAATATATAAGTTGATGAAATGATGAAACTAGTTACACAAATACTGCAAGATTCAGAAGTTACGTCAAAAAAATGGAATCATTATACTTGTGAAAATTAACTTTAAAAAAGGTCACTGAAATTAACGCCCTATAAAACTGATAAAACAGATACAACTTAAATGAATGCAAATTTTCAAAAACTCCATTATCCCATGGTACGTCAATTTCCTTTAGTTTTGACACCCAAATATTAAAATACAGCAGGAGTGCCCACAACATACAACAATTACAGCAGGTTGTTTTTCAACATTGTGACACTACTGCTAACAACATGAACAGAATTTAATGACATCAAAGAACCCAAGTATACAAAAAAACAGTATTCAAAAGAAACAATTAAGATTCTACCTTGGTCAAAACAAGAATTATCTTTATCTGTCTCAACAAGCATTTTGATTGTTCTTTAAGAAATACAAAATCGCTGCAAAATAAACAGAAATTTAAATATGTACCAACGCGAACATTTTCAGTATCAAAATCTGACATTGAATACATTTGTTTTTAATTAGCAAAGGTGTTTCTTAGCACCTTATCATACAAAAGGCGTGACTGAAACTCCCTGCATTACAAACTGACACAAAACAAATAAAAATACAAGTGTTGGAAAACAGCCATAATTTCCTAGATAAAACTGTGATTAGTTAATCTTTGATTTCAGGATCAAGCATAGAATTAAAATCAAACATTTTAAAGGTGATCTCACGACACTAGAAACTGAAACAGTTTATACAATGTATGCCCGAGGCCAGAATATATTACTGTCAAGAACAGCTGAACATCACCACCCAGAGCTCTCAGATGAAAGCTGTTGTTTTTCAAGAAAAACTTGCAGTTTCTCAGCAAGCCTAGGAGACTATAACTGTACTCAATCACATGCAAAACAGCATTCCAATTTACAAGGATAATTAGCATTGCAAATTCAAGAATAAAGCAGAAGTAAAGAAAAATGTTGAACACAATAAATTATTCATGAAACAAACACGAAGGGGCCTGCACAAAATTTGCATTTTTCTTAGACACACAGAATTCAATTCACCCATTGAAACAAGGGACAACTTTAGGCTTCTTTTGAAACAAAGTTCAAGAGTTCACCAGACAGTGTTGTCAGAATTAAGTACTTATTTTAATAAATGCATTGCTAGGTGTTTAACCAAGACTTTATTTAAAACATGTCATAAGCAGAAAACTTGCTGGTAAGCCAACTGATCTATAGATGGTAAGATCGGTAAGATGCTGCTACATCTGTCACAAAACAAACTACAAGCCTGCGATTATAATCAGATCAACAAACACTGTCTGACTAGTATTCCACTGTAAGCTCTATTTAATAAACAAATCTAATACTTCAAACTCTTGAAATTACATATGTATGCTTCACTCGAGCTGAATTCCTGCTTGTGCTACATGTTTAGAATGGTGTCCGGTCATGTATATGGCCAATTCTTCACTTTCAAACAGGTATACAACAGCCACACATGTACTGCTGACATGTTTACAAGTAATAGTATCCTATTTCCTTTTAATAACCACTTAAGAATTGTTAGCTCCTTCTTACAACTTGTCTAGCTTCATTCATTCATGGAATCATTCATCAGCCAACAGAACTCTTTATAATTTTTAATGTCACTATTAATGTCATGCAAGATTCCGTTAAAAATGAAACACTGCTCAGAGTAGCCTTTTCTAAATTAAATGACTTCAAAGATTAGGTTCATGATTTCTAGTTCTATGCAGTCTAAAATATCAGTGTTGGACTTTGGAAATTTTTTGTGTTAAGTACAGTGTTCCTGATTGTGATCAAAATGCTCAAACTTTCAGCTGTGGCAGTTAAATATGCCACCTGAAATAGAGCATAATTTGGTTAAATAAGATAAAAAATACACTGTCTACAAGAATTGATCATTTCAAAATCAACAAGTATGTTATTGTGGCAGCTATACAACCATGCTGTTCCGTCACTTCTGTTTTCTTCAATAAATACAGGATGTCTAACCAAAATTATTTTGGTATTTGTTCTTACTGAGATTTAGTAACTCACCTGCCACACATCATATAATATATAGTCCCATTAGAAATCTACTCTGCATAATTATAGGACTGATGTAGACTGCCTAATACATCCGGAAGATATTTTGCGGGCTTTACCCTGATACTAGAACATGTCACAGCACTGGTTAGAAAGCCTTTATTGACAAGCAAAGACAATATACTTCAAACTAGACTGCAATGTGTGAAAAAGTGTCTTCAGACTAGAAAGGTCAAACACTGGGATCTATCAACAAAGTCGAGATGTGTTAAATTATCTTGGCTGAGTGTGGATCATTAGATGCTGACACTCGAAGCACTAACTCTTTATCAGACCAAACAAATTGCCAGCTACGGCTACTGTGAATGCATGTATATTTAGTTTGTGTTTTCATGTGGATCATGAGAACTGCAAACTTAAAATAGATCAAATCTGCCTGAAAGTAATAACTGTTCATTCTGGAGGTTAAGTGCTAAAGTGCTATGTTTTGAAAATAAATCTTTTCCTTTGTGTTTTTTAAGTAGGAATAGTTCCTTCCTGGAGCGAAATTCCAAAAATGGCCACCCAGTGGGGCCGGAAGTCTGAAGAGTCCAGTCAATGGTTTGGAGAGATTTCTACTTCCTCGCACCTTGATAATGACTTTACCTTACATGTTAATTTTCTGAAGGCCCTCAAAAACAAAATTCTATAAATGCTACTTGCTGATCTCAGACTATGCTCATCATATAGCTACACACATTTAGTAATCCTGAAAATAACTACCGGTAATAATATGATCGAATATATCTTAATCATCCATTAGATGCTATTTGGAACTACCAAAATAAGAAGGCAAACCATACACGATGACACAAATGTAGAACAGGACACAGGAAGCTTATCAACTGCTTCATGGTCTCAAAAAGAATACTATCATAAATTATACCTCTCCGGTTCCTTGCTGAACACCAGTTGATACATCAAGCACACGGTCAACTTCAACATAATCTGGATTAAATGGCTCATCATCAATCTGAAGAAAAAAGTCACACATTCACACTGTTATCGAATATCATCCAAGATTCAATATCAGTTGTGGAAACTCAATAGGAACTATTCTAAAGTTAATGTTTCTACCTTGTAATTAAGGAATATTGGTAGTCTTGGCAAAAACCTACTTATAATCTAAAGTTGCAAGAGTAATTCCAGGGGTTTAGCTTCAATGCTACATATAAATTATATTGATAAAAAGTAACTATGATCCAACACTACAATTTCACATCAAAATTAACAAGTTCCTGCTTACCTCTGCAAGGAATGCCAAAGCAGTATGCTGTTTTGCCCTGAATCGCTTAATTTTCATGTGTATCCTCTTGTCACCACGAGCAAGCTTCTCAGCCACAGCCCATTCACAATGGAGATACGAACTAAAGTTCAACAAACATATGCATTATAAACAGCTACATGTGATAGCCAAGGCATTCTATATCTTCATCAGTTATAGACTTTGGCTGTCTTGGTCTGAAATACTGCTCCCAATTCACAAATATTTTCATGAACTACATCTAACTCCTGCTCATAGAATCTGCAAATTATTTCAATTCCCTTATTTTAATTGTTTAAACACTGGGTCTCAAACAAACACTTATGATTTTATTCAGAAAAATACTCTGATTGCAGGCTTATAACAGCATGAAATTCAAATAACTTGTAACTGAAGTTTTAATAGAAGCTGGGAGCATTTTATAATACAGTACTCTTACAAGTTTCTTGTGCACAGTCTCTTTTGACCAGATATATATACTTACTAATTTTTAAATTTCACCAGAAATTCTTCCACGTCTTTGCCATCATTATCCTGTGTCAATAAAGAACAGGATTAATTGAACCATTTCTAAAGCACAATTTTAAAATAAGACAAATAGTTGCAAGTAGCACATGATAGCATACAATTAACAAAGACTCGCAACTTAACACCGTGCCATTTATATAATATATAACTAATCTTTAATACAAAACAATTTGTATAAATTTATAAACTCAAGGATTAAGCTTATATTAAAGTCATAATCCATGTACACATCTTGCTATCAGTGTGGCAAAAACTGCTGAAATACAACCACGTATTTCTGTCAACACTTGTGTTACAGACTTGACGTTTTTTTCTAAAATCAATATTTGAACCAGAAAAAGTCTAGACAGAACCAAATTTGAATTTCTGCGGTTTGGCATTCTGACCCAGGCTAAATATAATCCATTGTAAAATGCTGACCTCTAAGGCTTTACACTAATTAATACAGACACAAGGTACCAAGTACAATAGGGACACAAGGTACCAAGCATTAACATGTACTACAGAAATGTTCAACCAACACACACTATAAAACTCTTTAACAACCTTGTCATCTCGCCTTCTTGTGGCTAAAATCTTCTCAACAATCATAGTTTCATCAACTTCTTCTACTACCGGCAGCTCAGACACTGCTGGCACAAATACTTGTGAATTCTCAACTGCTGCATGTTCTAAACTTGTGCGTTGATCCTTTTCTCCATCTTCATCTGAGATATTATAATCAAAGTCATCTTTGTATGTCTTCTTACGACATTCTCGGAGTGATCGGCGCTGGAAGAAAATAATGAACACCAATCAATATTTACCGGAAATGATCCAAAATAGTAAATTCTCAATCTGACTCAACACGTGCAGATCACTATCATTTCCAACAAACAATAGGGTCAAAAGGTTCAGCACTTCATGAGAGCATCTTGGGTGGATCTTTGGATTTATTTCTTGAACAACTGCTCAAACAAAAAGCGTGACTTTAAAAGAATGCAGTGGCAAGAATAATGCCTATAACTAAAAGCTGAAAAACTGAAGGATGCATTAACATCAGATAACAGCTGCCACAAGCATGCTTTAGTTTGATAACAATTGACAACAAAATACTCAAATACTCATTGACTAACAAAACTTTGAATCCCTATTGTTTGTGTTATCTGTTAATCAAAACTACAATTGACACCATTACATCAATATTAAAGTAGAATTATACGATACTAGTTATGAACTGATTCAGCATTTTACTTTCAAGACAAATATAACCAGCATGGACAGCACACTTTGTCAATAACAGTGTTCATAGGATCTACATACAGTGATACTGGAGATGGTGTCCTCGGGTACCATGTCGACTGGAGATGAGGGTGGAGTTGGTTCTGCGTCAGAAGATTCACGCCTGTTCTTTATTGGACTTGGCTTGGCAAGCACTGTTGCTGGTGGCCTTGTAGAACATAACCAATGAATTATTACAAAACAATACCATCTATTCATCAAGGTTTAGATACAAGTTTAATGGACAATGATGATAAACTCTTTCATTTACTACAACTATATTTCTTAAACAAGTTAATTAAGATCTAAGGAGTCACAAGCAGTGGCAATAATACCATAAAATAACTGGTCAACTCTTGCTTATTTCACAAAGTATGAAATGACCAGTACATCTCCACCTACAATCATCAAAACTTACTCTTACTTTACATATTAAAGGACGACGACCCATAGCAGATATTACATGTAGTTATCAGACACTATCATATGTAGTGTCTACATATTCTGTCCAAACTGATATCCTACCTTGATGAACTATTCCACACTGCCGATGGGGGTTTCTGTACAATTGATGGCGGTAATTTAATTGGCTCCACTATTTTTGGTGGCTTTTCAACTGGCTTTTGAACATTTGGTATAACAGAGCCATGCGGCGTCATTGCCATTGGAGGGAAATTCATTTGAGAATGGCCCTCATTATTTCTAAGGGCTGCCTTTGCTAATGCTTCTACTGCAATCCGGTTCGCTTTGTCCTGGGGTTGCTGTTGTCGCAGCATACGTGCCTGTTCTCCTTGTTGTATCTGGTAGCTATGTTGCATTCGTTGTTGTTCTTGAAGGACATAAATACGATAAAGCTGTGTAAACTGGTGCTGCATCTGCTGTAACTGAGGGTGCTGTGGGTCTATATTAGATTCTCGCACTCTCTGAATCTCTTGTTGAAGTCTCTGCATCTGCAGTAGGATTGCCGATGTCTTCATATGAAGTAGTTCTTGGGGTGACGGTTCCCTGGCAGCCATGTCCTGAAAAGGATAACGCAGTCCTGGTGGTCCGACCCCAGACATGGGACGTTGATTAGCCCCGGGGTACATGTTATGGTTATCACCTACTGGCCTTTGTGAAGCCATGAATGGATCTACTGGTGCACTAGGAAACTGTTGAGAGCTGAATGGCACTTGCTGGTCCATCGGCATTTTATTAGGCGAATTTCTGTGTATTCCCATAGTTTCATGTCCACCAAAGAATGGATTATAGCTTTGTGCATTATCAGCTGGGTTAGGGAATGTTGGTTTTGCCTGCTGAGTTTCCATGCCTAGGCCAGGAGACGAGCTCTGTGGAACAGGTAAATGGTGCAGTCTGCCATGTGTTAACTCTTGCTGCTTCATTTTCATTTCTTGCCCCATTGAGTAATGCCTCAACCCTTGTTGAGGACTTGTTTGTTGTTGCTGTGATGGTGATACTTGTTGTGGCTGATTTGCACTTGTGTCTTTGGGCGACAGATTCGAAAAGGAAAGGTTTCCTGTTTGATTTGGAGCCTGGAGTTTGGGTGATTGAGAGGCCAAGAATCGGTCCGACTGTGACGAATTCATAGAAGTTGCGTCTTGGTTTTGAGCAAAATGCTGAAGCCTTGAGTTGGGAGAAGACGTACGAGGAAACCCATAAGCAAAGGGCTGTCGAAATGGGGCTTGCTGAAATGACTGTTGAGGTGTTCTTTGCATGTTATATGACGGATGGTTAGAGGCTGAATTTGCGTCTTGTGACCACTGAGGCATCGAGATCTGAGTACGATTAGGGGCAAACTGGTCTGCTGAACGCGGCTGTAGCTGTGTGAACTGAGGCTGAGAGCTTTGCTGGATATTGGGGAAGGACTGATGAGATGTAGAAGAAAGTACTGGGTCATTACCGAAGTGCTGCAGCTTTTGATGGGAAGCATGTTGTAAGAATTGCGATGAACCTGTTGGCATCCCGCGATCGTCAAAATGTTGTAACTTCTGCAGATTTTGGCTTTGCTGGTTTGAATTTGCTTGGGCGTTTTGAGGAAACCCCGGAAATGACTGTGGAACTTGAATTCGGTCTGGAACTTGTGAACTGGGGTTGCTGAAACCGGTAAACGGCACTCCAAGAGCCAGATCGTCGAGACCACTGTTACCTCCATCGAACATGCCAAAAGGGTCAGCCATTCTCCTAATTTACTTTCAGCTTCGTTCCGTGGACCGTAACGACAACGGCCTACGGTCTCGATTTGCAGGCTGTTATCTGGAGAAAGTACTCCACATTTTCCTTTCTTTGTGTTTATTCCTCCATTTGTGAGGCCATACAACCGCGAACAACTCCTTCAAAGGTCCGCCTTTATTCAGATATCTCCGCTCAACTCTAAAAAAAAGTCACGAAAGAGCATGGTTAGTTTAGGAGAGAACGACATAATCCTAGGAACTGCAAAAAGAAAGTCAATTAGCGGTAATATGATATGTAAACAGGCACAGTAAAACGACATATACAAGTCGAACTATGAACTACACAGTCAAAGACCAAGAACAGTAATACGAATGAATGAAAAATTTTGTGCAACGCATGAAGTTTCCCAAACAACACGCGGCTCACGGATCGCAGTTACTTTTTGCCTTCAGCGATGCTACGGAATTCATGTCACTTGTCGGACCACATTTCGAAATCCACAACTGAAAGACAAATTATTTGTCAAAGCAGGTTAAGTACACTAGTCTCATTCAAAGAGTTACGTACCGATCAGGAACACATACGCTCGCAAAATAAATTCTCAGTGATCGCCAACCAGCGCTTGTACGAGCGAATGGCTCCTGTTACAAACTCACCCGCTCACCGCATCACTACAAATGCAAAATTTGTTTTAAAAAAAAACTCTTTGGGAAGTTCTATTTATGACGTCCTTCTCTGCTTATGGCAATATTCAATTACTGACCACTAGCTCCAGTAGAGAAAAGCGATTACAAAACCGAGTGAATTGCGAGAACAGAGAAAAACAAAGCGCTCTCACGCGGGGCTCGACCAGGTGAACAAAATCTTACCATGGTCCACAACACAATTGTAAAACTTTCTCGATTTTGTAAGCGTGCAAGTCGGTGGCTGCTCGCCGAAATCACACAAAGCCATTTCAGTTACAAGTCTTCAGGATTCTTTCCAAGTCCAGTGGTTCTCAATTAAGAGCGAGTTTGCAGAACCTAAGCACCAACAGTCTGCTCTATTTGCAACGTCAAGGAGAACAAAAGCGAAAACGCGAGCCACAAACGAAAAGCGAGTGTATTTTGGCCATGTCCCTTGTCCGTACGCTACAAGTGAAGTAATTGATGTCATACCGGGTCAACAACACGATTAAATCATTGCCAAACATAAAAACATAAAACTAACCTACACCAAGTGCACTTCGAACAGCTCGAAGAAGGCAAGAAAGCGGCCAAAAAATTCCGAGTGGTTGAATAAGCAGACTCTTTAGCGTAGTCGATCTCGAGCACGAATATCATGCTTTCACTAGAAGCGACCACGTTACGAGCCTTCAGCCAGCCAATCAGCGTGCAGCCACATCAGAATATCCCGGATGTGCAAGGGGGACCCGAGAACTTTTCTCATTCTTTTACATCGTCTCTATAATAACTATATAACAAATCTAAAGAAACACTCCTTATTATCAGCAGTTTGAAATGATTTCTAAAAAGAGAAAAAAAATTGTAGAAAACAATAAATATTTGAGGCTGTTGCACAAATGATGTCGCGCATTGTTTTGCATCTGATCAGAGTCCGCTCATTGGAACCCTACTGTTGAGTGATGCGATCTGAAGTTCACTGAAACAACATGAACAACCAAGAATATTTCAGTATAAGTTATTATGAACTAAATTCGCCGTGCAGTTAAAGAGTTAGTAGTGTTTTGTCTGGTTATGAGTGAAAAATCTTTCTCAGTAGAAAAAGCACCTCGACTTTCGGCGCGGCTCAGTGACTGAGTCAATGGCCTGTATTTTCTTAAAAATACTTTCACCTTTTCGATTTTACAAAAAATACGGAATCCCGTTTATAACTATTAAAAGAACCCAGAAAAATACAACCTTGCATCATTCTGGTTTGAAAAAAAAATCTGAATGTGTGATTTTAATTTAGCAAACTGCCTAATCTATACATGTAAGATCGAAATGACTGAACATCGGCCTGAGCCGTATTTTAAAATACGGACGATCTAGTACCGACTGACTGTCAACGATTTTTACAATTTAAAATCAGTGGTAGATCAGTTTCTTGCCGATATCTTTAGGTTATCAGTTCCTGTTATTTTTATATTTTTTACAATGTCCGGCCTAGATAAGTTTCCGCTGTTTCAGTGTTTGGCTGACGAGTCATCTTACACCAATTTCTTATTTCACATATCTGTCTGTCTGTCTGTCTGTCTGTCTGTCTGTCTGTCTGTCATATCTTGATCTACCGATTTACTCTTTAGAGGCTGCGTATTAATCAATAACTGGTATTTGCATTTTGCTTGACGGAGACTATTTTGCTTGATTAATGATTTCGTCAGCAAGCTACAATGAATACAGACAATGGCTTGATATGGCGAAGTTTAAAAAGCAATGTGTCAAATGTGTCTGAACCCGGAAAAAATGTAGCTGTCGCTCCATGTGGTTCAAGTAACGGGTCTTTATACAGGGCACTGACTCCTAAGCCTATAGCTTGGTTAACTAAGCAAAGATGTTGTCAAAATTAATTGACGATTCTTCTTTAACAAGGATTTGTTATACTCTGTAAATAACAAATAGTTTTCTTTACTTTTTCTATTGCGTGACACCTAGTTCGGTCCGTTTTTCAAGGCACTCGGACCTGTTTCCGTGGCTGCAAGAAAGAGGGGCTTATAAGGCTTAATTTGGCACAATGCGTTAACAAAATGACTCTTAAAACTTTCTGACGTCTGAATAGTCTTCCAGTCGATCTCAACAATGCTGCAAAGTTTCTATTCAAGACCTTTTGTCCGCTTTTTCTCTAGACAGTAGATGGCTTTGGTTCAAGGATGATGCCCGGACACAAGTTCAAGATCAAAAGCCGATATTTTTTTTAGTGCCTGTCGATCGGCTACAACACCGGACCATACATCTACGCACGAGCTGTCAGTCCAATATATTCGGCAGCTCTTAACTATCAGGTATAAAAGAACCTTTCCGTTGAGCTTGCTTATATTGTGGTAGTATTCTCACAAGTGCGTGACTTCTTCAACCTTGCGTGTGAGAAAGCCTAGCAAAATTGACTCAAATGCCGCACGTTCAAACGTAAATCGTTTCATCGTTTGTATAATTTATTTCATAATCTTTTCCGCCTCAATAGACATTTATACAATAACCTTTCCCCATCAGTAGCCAAAGTCCGTTTTCAATCAATCAATCCATTAAAATGCCAAGCGCCTTATCAGAGCCGGAGCTTAACAGTTAGCCCGCCCGGTTTCTATAGCATGAAGTGACTGGATTGCAAGTCCATCGCACGGGGGGGGGGGGGGGGGGGGGGGGGGGGGGGGGGGGGGGGGGGGGGGGGGGGGGGGGGGGGGGGGGGGGGGGG
>JANVCJ010126596.1:0-16065 GCA_026413505.1 Epizoanthus ramosus
TTATTGATTGTAGATTGACTCTGAAAAGCCCCACAGGGGAGAGATCAATAAAGTATTGTATTGTATTGTATTGTATAGTTCGTCAGAAACCTTCAATTTGTTTTGAATTTACATGTAGGCAGTAACAACTCAGTACAAAGAATAGGCAGCAGCATTTTAGTCAACTGAAAGAGAAGCTGCATTATCTGTATGGATACTGAACACCTTGAAGTTGTGGATAGTACCTTTGTACAAGTAGTACCTTTGTACAAGTACAAAATTGTCTGTCTCCGTTCCCTGTAACTGTACTCTCATATTTATCTTTACCTTAGCACTGCTCTTTTCCAGTTTTAGTTTGGTCTCACATTCACCTCCATTTTAGCAGTTTTCTTTTAATTCAGTTACCCTGGCCCGTCTAGATTTAGCTATGCTATTTGTGGTGCCAGGAACACCTGTAAATTATGTAAATTATTTAATAAAGTCTAAAGTCTGAATTTTAGCAGCAGTTTCTTCCGACTTTTAAAACTGAGTGTTTTTGGTTAAAGAAGTCATGTCAAGGTAGCAGACAAACTGTAAGAACTCAATGAACATATTATGATCGACATGATACTAGGCGATACTTTGGCAGCTTTGACTGCACACATGTAGATTTGTTATGACTCTAACTTGTCTACACAAATGTTCTGACGTGTATATTCAACAAGTATCAGAAATCTCAACAGTAGCACACAACACTAGGAAGAAATACATAATGACTAAGTGAATTTTGAAACTAATTCATGACTGATCCTTCCACAGAAGAAAAGAAAGACAAAAAAGAAAAAGAACAGAAGAGCACAGCAAGGTAACGTCGACAGTGTGATTAGTGAGTGAGTGGTGTGTTACATTTGTGTATGCAGTATTTGGTATACAGAGGTTTAGTGTGTTGGGTTACCACTTCCCTTCAGTGTCACATGAATCCTTGCTGAACACGTGTGAGCTGAGTGACATCACATACAATTTTATGTTCTCCCAAGTGACAACTACAGGATTATCACAGAGCCTGTAAAAGTTATGGAATTCGAAAATGAGCAAAGGACAAGGAAAAGTTATGCAACTTTGATTTTGGTCATGGAAATTGCAGATTATAGTCAAATGTCATGGAAACGTCTTGGAATTTCGTTTTGTTAAAAAGTGAGAAAAGGAGAACATGGAGTGAAAAACACAGTGGAAAACACCAATGTTTTTGTCCAGTAGCTGGTCCTGACCTGTAGAGTGCAGAGTCTGGTATTTGTTGCTTAGTTGCAGGCAGCAAGTACTAGAATTTGGCAAAGTATTATCGACTTATAATTAAGGGGAGATGGAGACCAATTAACAATATATTGTTTAATCTCTTGATCTTGAAATTTGTAAATGGTTACGGAAAAGTCATGGAAATTTGCAATTTACTATCTGTAGCAATGCTGAATTAGTACAATGAATTTGAGTGCAGAACTACTTACAACTTTGTTATTTTATTCTTTCTCTTACCTTTTGTGATCATAGTAGCAGTTATCGTATTTTTATACTGTGTTTTTATAATGTAAAGTACTTACTCGATAACAATTAGGTAACTGTCCAATGCAGCTAACAATGTTTTTCATATTATTAAAATGAAAATAACATATGTGGCTATCACCTTCCTTTTTCTTCTACAGTTGGACCCGTCAATCTTACTGAAGAGGAAGTAGAAGAGAAATGGCAAGGTATTACTTCAGACTTGTCTGCATTTCTTCAAGGGCGTGGTGGAGACATTCCAGAATCGACTGCACCTTTTGATGCCGCATCAGATATACCCGTGGATGATCAGAGGTACAGTAACTCATTACGACAAAGTTTGTGATTTGTAAGTCACTGTGCTGATTTTCTTTAAATTCAGTATTTGCCTATTTTTATCTATTGTTATTTTTCCAACCTGAAATTATAGAATCGATTTTTGCTGAACTTAACATAATTATCCCAGGGGAAGAATGTTATTGTTGGCACGGTCTACTGACCACTAACCCACAATGTTCTGGAATTCTTGGAATCTTTTGAAGAAATAGTATCAATGATCTCGAAAGAAAACAAAACATACATGTATGTTGCATAATGGGAGATTTTAACATTGAACTAATGAAGCATCAACAATATCCAGCTACAAATGAATTTATTGATCTCTTAATTGTTTCCCGTATGCTTTATCTTCTTATTACAGTCATAGCTCTATATTGCTAGTTACTAACTGCTTTAGCTATCATCTCCCATCATTCCAGTCCTGAACCTCTCAGTTCTTAGTTTGGTTTCAATGTTGTTAAAAGAAGATTTTGTTAATTGCTTTGTTTAAAGAAAACAGATAATTCTTTTATTGACAACATCCAGAAATATTTTCCACGTTAAATAATCTATATTACAGTTTTCCAATCTTGCTTTTAAAATGTACCTTATAGCTATTACACTTAATTTTTGCAAAAATTTTAATGTCGGGATAATAATGTGGCGAAAATTTGATGTCAATAGATTTTTATTTTTGTTTTTCTTTTTAATTGCAACTGTTGTTTAGGGCGAGAAATCTCTTCCTCAGCTTGATCCCTTTCAAATAATATATTCGTGATTTTATCTTCACTCATTAGTCCTATCCAGGATAGTTCTTCATGACTTCATTTCTGATCATGTTGAGTTTTAAAGAAAAACTTTAAAGATTTTAGCATTCACTTGTGTTTTCTCCTTATTGTACTTACATTTTTTCTTTTGAAAGGAGCTTCGGAGTGGATACAGGATTTGCAAAATCGCAAAAAACAAATGACTTTAATTCTGCAATTTCATGAAAATTGTTAATTAAAAATTAAATGCTTCTGATTGGTCAGAAATGTCCTAAACTCAAATCATGAAATTTTAGTGGCACGAAAGTTAAGTGTAGTAAGGTAATAGTTTGAAAACTAAATATTGCTGAATATGTTTCGCTCACGCCCTATAGGACGATGGCTATTGCTAACGTGCAGAGTTACCTCAGGCATGGCCAACTAGGAGAAGCAGTGGCCTTGCTTCGAGCTGCCAGGTAAGGGTTCACTTGTTTTAGTTCTTTTTAATTTAGTATGTAATAGCTGATTCGTGATAGAGTAACGTTTTTTAAATTTGTAATGTTGAACAATAAAGCCTAGATAATACTCCATTGCCAATATCCACTCCTGTTTATGAGTATCAAATCGAGACTAGGTGCTAAAACTTCAGCAAATGTATGAAAACGTGCATAATGACTTCACCACGGATTTAATTGGTCTTTAACTGGATCTGCTGTAAATGTAAAGAAATCTTAAGAAAACTGTCAAACTTGAAAGAACAGGATTGTCGTTTTCTTCAAGTACTCTGCAGGGGATATCCGCTAACAATTCTACCTTTGTGTAAGGTTTGTTAATTACAAACAACTTTTTCCAGGGATGTTTGGCCTGGTGAACCTTTTGGCGGAGCTGATATTGGAGCCGAGGATGAGTTCATGTGCTTCTTTGATATATTCAGAATGGATGTGCCACAAGGTGGGTTGGTGGCGATTTATGCAATCATGTAGTTTAGCAAACGCTTTTATGTTTTGCGCATCAGGTTTTACATTGTGTATAACTCAACAAGGCATTTAATTGGGTACTTAGTTACAGGCTTACAAAAAGAAACTTAAACTGTATAGAGAAACAATTGTATCTATCAGTGTAAACCTGCGGGGAAAGGGGTTGGCAGGGCATAAACTGGATTTTGACTTGTTTCCTCATGTATGAAACACATACGACGTAACATTCGAAAATCTAACAGAGAAATATATAGACACCCAACCATAACCTAACACCTAACCCTGCCAAAGACAATAGATTTTCGTACACGAGGAAGGACACGGAATTGGGCACAATTTTTTCTCCCCTGTGTGAGGAATTTGATACTGAAATTGATCTCAGTGTATTTTTATGTTTTACTAGACTATAGTTCTGATAAAAAATATCTTGACGCCACCCTCGAGAATACGTCTAATTGTGTATGTTCTATGTCAAATCCCCACGTACATTAGGTAAAAAGGCTCAGTATACATGTAAAGATTCTTGTCAACCTATTCTGTTTTAATTTCATTAACTGATTAAGAGATCTTTCATGCACAATCCAACCGTAGTGATCCACGAGTGTTGATTGGAAACTTGTTACCAGGGAGCTTAAAACTGGAGGATGTTAGTACAGATTTATTGAGAGTGACACACCATCCGCTCACCAGTCTTTCAGCATTACCTGCCAGTTCTCTTTTGTTCTTTTTCTGTATTGGCAGCGGTTTCTATACATGATCCAAATCAATACAAACTGTCACTGAATAATCTTTGTGACATAAGTTCTAACAGACAGATGTTGTATTTTCTAGTTAATGTCAGCAATGGAGTTGATAATGAGGATGGTCTGGATAATGAAGATGAGATTAGAGCTGGTAAGTACAACTTCATGACCAACTGCTGTCACATTTTTACATGTACATACTTTTCTCTCTCGGCGAGAATTGCTTAATTGATTTTCCTTTTTTTGTATATTAAAGAGAATTATTTGAAATGTTGAACCCCCTTTTCACAAATATGTTTGTTTTGTATATCTGAAAGAATATCTTCATCCGGTCTGCTTTGGTAGAACAAATGTATTTGTTTTGAATAGTATTTCTAAAATGAAGCTTTCGCGTTTGTTTTGAGTTTGTTATGGTTTGTTATCTATTGGAAGACATTCTGTAAACCAAAGTAAACTGAAAGTACTCCTTGAAAACAAATATTTGGGTCCTTCAATACTCCTTGAAGTTGCTTGAAGGTACTATTTAAAAAGTTTAAGGTTTAAGTTTGATAAAAACGTTTATTTTTAAAATGTTTTATCAAACTTTAACCTTAAAATTTTTGATGATCGTATCATGGAGAATAGTATATTACAAGGTGATCTTTCTGTTACAGCAGTGTCACCAACGGTTACAGTTCTGTAAGTTGTTGTTTACATTACAGTACATTTACCAGTGTCAGTGTCGTTGTACTGTCAGTGAATAAGTTGGATTGTCTGGAATATGCCAGATTGAGGGTATCTGTTCTTGTTATATTTGCAGAGGAAGAGGAAATGGAAGCAGTGATGACAAGAGAAACTGCGTTTGACATGAAGAGTGAAATGAAGAGGTACATGTATACTGTTAGAGTGTCATCGTTGCTTTCTGTGACGCTAAATCATTTTGATTCATAGTCAATGAAAGTTCGATACTTAGGGCGCTATCCATGTGTCGTAACTGGCCCATCTGGACGGCCCAAGCAAATGGAATGCTGTCATTTACGGATCTGGTTTAGACCAGAATGGACTTGCTACCGGAGTAGTAGTACTATACTGAGCAGTTTGCACGTTCTGGTAGGAAGTTGTTTTACAAACATAGAATGATAAACTGCCTGGCCAGACTGACCGGACCGGACAAATGGAAAGCGCCCTAAGCTTCCATTAACAAGCACTGCAAAAATGACTGCAGTTAATGCCAGGTAATGACGTTAAACCGGAAAATTGCCAATTCTTTTATAGAAATGACACTCAAAGTTTGGTTGTTGTGGGGATTACACTCCCCCACACGCCTTCCTTTTCTGAACTTACAGCTGGTAATAACTTTGTTTGCAGACTGGCCAATCCAACAATTTTAGAGCCATATTGCTGGTTGCTGCAATTCTATAAAGAGAATTCTGTCTACACTAATCACTGTATTGTCAAGATGATGCACAGAGTGGCAGTTGACCTCAAAACGCCAGCCATGTTCTTCCAACTGTCTCTGTTCTGCACCTTCAAGAAAATTCTCTTCGATCCTGCAGCCCACAAATACAAGGTACTCTACTTTACATGCCATGTAAAAATACATGATATGTATGTAACTCGTTAATTATCATTTAACCTGGCTTGTTGAATATATACGAGGTTGCTTACATGTACATGTATCATGCTATATACAGAAGTCTTACATTTCTGTTAGAATACCATCAAGATGAAGATATCCAAATAAACGATGCTTGACTATATGTGATAAAATAAAATAAAATAAAATAAAATTGCAAATGTGTTTGCACAGTATGGCTGTGTTATCTGAGAAAATAGCAATGGATTTAGTAAAGGAGGTATCTTAAAATAGTTGCATTTTTGTTGTTGTACAGGAACTGGTCAAGTTTTCCAAATACATTATGGCCAAGTTCTTTGCGCTGTTACCAAACAACCCAGTGGCCCTTGCTGAGGTTATAGTGTGGAAGTCATGCTCTGATTGTTACGAGATCACGGAGGGATACGGATCTTTGGCTCAGAGGTAAGACCCTTTACTGTTATGAGATCACGGTAGGATATGCATGGTTCTTTGGTCATATGCCCTCTCAGTGTGATCGCGGAGGGATACAGATCTTTGGCTCAGAGGTAAGATTTAGGATTCCCTCCTTACTATTATGAGATCACGGTAGGATATGGTTCTTTGGTTATATGCCCTCCTTGTGTGATCACGGAGGGATACAGATCTTTGGCTCAGTGATCACGGAGGGATACGGATCTTTGGCACAGAGGTAATATGCCCTCATACTGTTATGAGATCACGGCAAGATATGGTTCTTTGGCTCAGAGGTTATATGCCCTCCTAGTGTTATGAGATCGTAGAGGAATGTGATATTTTTCTAGTAGTGTTGGTGGACAATTGGTATAGTGGGAATAGAACGAATCAGATTAATAGAGTAAGACTGCATGAAAGGAATATTGGTGTGGCAGGAGAAAGATTGGTTTGGCGAGTTGGATTGGCATGGTGGGAAAAGCAGGTGCTGGTAATGAAACTACTAAATATACGTATAGTCTTGCTTTGTGAACCAGCCAGGCTATCGTTAAGTGTACAGTTAGCAGCTCCTTACTCCCAAGAAATAACGGACATATGGTGTGATGTTTCTGCTTTATACATAATGTAAAATCCAGTAATAATTATGTGGCGTAACAGTAACAAGAAAGTACAAGATGTAATGTTATTAGGTATGGTTCTTCTGGTGCTGGTCTAATATTATCCAGCCACTGGTGATATTTTGCTTTTGGCCATGTAGCACTGTAGGACACCGTCAAAAGCTGTCAAGAGGCGATATCTACAAAATGTTAAGCTATGAATCCAAACAGGTTTGATTCCCGGGTTGTTAGCACAGCTCACTGGGTTACAGGTACTAGTTCTCAGTGTTATTACTTGACCAGGCTGCCTACTGTAATTAAATCTCTAACTTAGAAAGATTACAGTAATGACTGTGCTTACTTGTTTTTATTCTAATCAGAGAGGTGAAGAGAGGAGGCTGCATGTGGACTTTTGAAGATGAACAGGAACTGATTCGGTTGTATGAGGAATATAAGGACTCTGACGGTGAGACTTACAACGATTCATTCAATCAATCAATCAATCAATCAATCAGGCAATCAATCAATCAATTAAAGTGCATGATTGATTGATTGATTGATTGATTGATTGATTGATTGATTGATTGATTGTTACAGCCCTTGTGGATAACTACCACTTTTAATTGATATGGCTGTATGAGGAATACTGAAGACTCTGAGGGTAAGAGGGTAAGGCTGGTAGATGTTAACGCCACTAGAAATATGGTAGTAATATGAATGACGGTGGAAGGACAAAATAGTCACACAGGGAAAACACGATTTCCTTTGACAAAAGAAACTTTAAATTAAAAAAATTGTTTAAAATTAAATGTCTTATAGTCTTATTATCTTATAGTTGTAGTTTAGTAGTAATTGCAGAAACCCAATAAATCATAGATTCTAAATTATAAGTCTGATGTAACCATGATGGACAATTTCAGAAAAGTATTTTCTTTTCTCACTTTCAGAGCTTGTTGACAACATACTTGTGCACGTTTCAAGTGAAACGAGGACCAGACGCCAGGTGAAGTAATTTTGTTTAATGTAGGTTATTGGAATTCTCGATCTGCAAGTCGGGATCTGGAATCCAAAGGAATAAAATCTGAAATCTGGAATCTAGATTGCTGACACTATTCTGGCACCATTTCGGACACTATTTTCTGATTAATTTACAAAGGAAATGATTGAATGAATTAAGTGAATGACATTATTCTGACAGTATTTCTGACAATTGACATTATTCTGACAATATGTCTGACACTATTTTAACACTATATTGACACTATTCCGACCATTTTCTGATACTGTCATGATTCGAATCCCTAATTGGCAAATGGATATCTGAAATCGAGAATCCAGTTGATTAGAATGTTGAATCTTGTGGCTAGCATCGATAATCAATGATATTCATGGTTTCTCTTACATGGGGCTCATTTATAGTGACAAATTGTTTATGAATGCTTCTTAAAGAAAACGTTTGAATAATATAGTCTTGTGTGCTATATTAGGCCATTTAAAAAATATCCCGGTTTATCATCAAAATTTTCCCAAAATTCAGTGAGGGAGGCCGCTTTTTGTTTTTTTTAGGTTTAATACTTTTGTGGACTATCGAGTCAGTTTGGGAGTAAATCTACATCACTGACTACCAAACTGAGTTATGATACGGTCCATATTACAATACAACCTATTAATCGCGTATAAAAGGGACTCAAGTGTCACAATATGTCGCCGGCCGCATTGTTTGTCACTCTGTTTATTGTTTCACAACAGGGAAATAATTACAGTCACGATAAGGCAGACTGACGTACTGTAAAATATTCTTACAGGTTGCCAATAAACTGTATTCTATGCACCTTGTGTCGGACAAGAGGCAGTTACGCAAGTAAGTAGCTCTGCTGTGTATGTGTAAACTGTTTGAAATAACGGTACCTTCACAAATAGAACTGACCAGCATCTCAAGGGGCCAGGTAGTAAATAGTTTTAACGATCCTTTCTCCACCCTCCATGCACTTGATCTTGACAAAGAAGCAATTTAAATATTCATTTTGCAAGTAATTTGTTTCCCAGAACACTATGCAAGATATGAGCTCACATTAATGTGTGAGAAGGCGTTGCATACCAGACACACTTCACCAGTCTCTTTTAAATAGCAAATAGGTTTACATTAACAAATGGTAACTTCTAAACTATTTGGAAATGACCACAATTAGCTGTTTCATTCCACCAGAATGTCACATACACCAATTATTTTATGATCTTTTTTAATACTAGTCGTTACCACGCGTAAATGTTGCTGAGAGGTCATGTTACAGTGTATTCAATTTTCTGTAAACACTGCATGTAATTTTGTTTTCTAGCCGTAATTAACATGTCAAAAGTGACTTTGTTCGTTTGTGCAACTATTGATCAGGACGATGCACGATTCAGTGCTTTTCATTGTATTTGCAGTGTTTGTTTGCGCTTGCGCATGTTGTGTGTGTGTGTGTGGTGGGGGGGGGGACTCTTGTTTTGGTAGTAATAAGATCGGAAGCCTTTCCTGGCACAAGTGTCAGTGATCCATTCAGTTTCGCCATACAGTCGGTGTGCCTGAGAGTAAGACACTACAACCTATGTGTGTTTAATATTACAGGAAAGCTAAAAATAAAGGCGCCTGGTCCGAAGAGGAAAATGAGCAGCTCCGAGGGCTTTATGAAGAACATAAAGACACAGCTGAAGGTACGAAGAAATGGTGCTTCTTTCGCTGTTTTGGTCATGAGTTGCTGCTATAAGTGATTTCCACTTTAAGTCGTTTGCCTATAAACATCACTCCCTTTCAGTTAGGCCCATGGATTTGATAACAGAAGGTCCATCTCATCATGTGCCGTTCACTTCTTTCCCCTTCACATCTTTCTCCTTACCTCCCTCCCCTCCCTATCATTCTCCTCACTTTCCACTTCCCAATCATTGTTCTCACCTCCTCTCCTGCCCCCTCATTCTCACCTCCTCCCCTTCCCCGCCTTTCTCCTCACCTCCTCCCCCTCCCCATCTTTCTCCTTACTTCCTCACCCTCCCCATCTTTCTCCTAACATCCTCCCTCCCCATCATCTCCTCACGTTTCACCTCCCCATCTTTCTCCTCACCTCCTCACCCTCCCCATCATTATCCTGACTTCATTATCAAAATTTGCACTTTACATAATGAGAAACTTAAGAACGTAAAGCAACTAGTATTTTATACTAAAAGCCACGGAAAGTGCAGAGTTTAATATTTTTTATTATTATAATAATCGTTCCATAAATTTTCTGTTGCACAGTGATACATTCATACAATGAAGATGCCAAGAAACCGATAGGGTTTTCCTTCTATTTAGCAATAGACCTAATTCATTGTAGATTTGTTTAAAAAGTTATTTGGATACTACTACATATACATGTACCCACAGTGTAATGTAGTCGTTTGTGGATGATTTCATCATATTTCTAGGTTTCAATTTTGAATCAAAAATCGGAACTGAATATATCTTTGAAAACAGGTGCTTGAAATTGGTCGCTGATAAGATTCCGTCTGTAACATAAATTTGCTTGAAAAAAGTAATTTGAAATTTATGGACACAGTTACTTATTATTGATTTGATTAAAATACGATTTCAAATGCTGTAAGAAATTATAGTTTCTCTCTTTCATTTCTTGTACATAGATGTGGTTGACCGGATTGTGGAATGCCTTGGTCCTTCACGTACAAGGAGACAGGTCATTAACCAACTGGTGAAACTTGGCATCGTGGAAGATCGCAAGTTACTGCACAAGAAGAAAAGGAAAACGGGAAGAAGAAAGAAGGGCGGCAGTGTAAGAGCAACCTTGTTGCTTTTTATTTATTTGTTTGTTTAGAGTATTGATATAGTTGATAGCATAGCCACATTTCACCTAAAACGATCAAGAAACCTGATGATGACCGTGTTGGTCGAAAACGTTTGTTTTTAAAAGTAATCTTTTATGATATCTACAATTTTACCTTGTTCTACAGTATTTTTATATATGGAGAATTCAATTATTATCAAGAAACCATTATAATGAATTTTGAAGTTGACTGACTTGTCAACACTTGTCAACATTTGAATAAAGTTCCAAGAATATGGTTAGCATTGTCATACATCTATGATATATTACTGAAACAGATACTGTCCGTGTATTTTTATATACAAATAGAGTTTTGACCGTTCTACTTTATTTTGCTTTTCCGTGCTACAGGATGAAGAACCAGAAGAGTTGGGAGACCAAGGTGAGGTCATCTGTTGCTTCTTATGTGTAAACCTTTTGTACTAAATGGTAGACCACTTTCTTCTTCAGCAATGTAAATACTACTTGTAGTTCCATTACCACTTTGGGTAACATTAGGCGGGGTTTAAAGTGGCCTTAAAGGGAACATTGGCTGTTAACTTGGGTTTATGTAGTGTGTTACTTACAGAATAAGTTTCAATTGGCAATTCTGTGCAAAAATTACATCATATTAAAAATAGTGATGCGACTGTCGTGGTACTACCTGGGGGGGAACTCCGATATCAAAGGGGTGTGGGTGCTCGTTGTGGCTTTTAGGGGTTAAAATCGCAGGATTGGTACTTCTTAGGGTACCATTTCTAAACAGCACGATACCTCTTAGTGATGCAGTATGTCAGTTGACTAACATTTTCAAATGCAGGATCCGAATTACTTTCGTACTTGGAAGTTTTGATAGTTTGCATGCTTTTTGTATCGCACCTTTTATGGGTAAAATTAGCCGAGATACGCCTAGAGTCCAAATTTTCCGACAAGCATTTCTGCCCCTTTCATATGAAAATCCTCCCATGGGTATTACGTCCGAAGATATCATTGTCATTGTTACAAGCTTTGCCTTAATTAGAATCAGCCTCGTTTTGCTCTCACAATACTTGAGTTCAAAAGTATGAGTCCTAACGATATACCTAACTGTAGTTTTGAAGACACCACTATACATTGTTATTTCTTATATGGTGGCATCCGGGAAAATCAAACAAAATAGGCAAAATAGCTTGGCATTCAGTCTTAATGTACAGGCTTATTGATTGTAAACTTCGTTGTTCTATCAAGACAACGTTAAAACTTTGTTTAGCAGCTAAAGTCAGTTTTTTTTTAGCTGAGGTTCCCTTACGAGTGTAGCTTCGCTGATCTTGAGGTGCCAGTGATGTTTACTACTGTATAAACTTTACTGGGACACCAAATTTCATCAATCCTGTCAAGTTCCAATATTAGACACAATTATCTTGGCAACAGATTCAGTAATAAACTGTTATTTGCATTGTACTATGGCATCATTTTAGTCAAATCATTCCCACCTGTTCAAACACATGAATATTTGTCAGAGTTTTGTAGGTGCAAAACCTATTATTTTTTTGTATTGTGTTGTAATAAACGTTTTTCTTGTCATTGTATATTATAAAGGAGAAAGCAGCGAAGAAGAAGATTTCAATGATGGAGGAAATTCCTCAGAAGAGAGTGAGTCAGAGTCGGACAATAATGGAGATGATCTAGCAAGCAACGCCCCTCTGACTGACATTGTCAAGCGCCTTGTAGAGATAGGTTGGTATATGCAGTTGTATGGCTATCATTGTCAAGTGCCTTGTAGGGATGGGTTGGTATATGCAGTTGTATGGCTATCATTGTCAAGTGCCTTATAGGGATGGGTTGGTATATGCAGTTGTATATGCAGTTGTATGTTTTTTCAAAGATGGCGGGAAACACTGCTCGTCGCCTCTCCGTACTCCTTGTGATTTATTTGACTTTTTCATCACTGGTCGAGGTTCCTAAACCATTTACATTACTGTCTAAAGATGCTTCATCGATTATGTTAGCCTTGAAAGTGGAGCTGAAGCATTTTCCAAGCAGAAATCCTGCTGGTTTGCTCAGACGTTCACGGAAAGCTGTCGCCATCCCAACAATATGCAGGATGAAGACCGGTCTGCAAATACTGAATACTGCTTTAACAGCTTCTTGTTTGGTATTATTAGCGGGAGATGTGAGTCTTAACCCGGGTCCAGTTGGTTGCCTTAATGAAGCTACTATAGAGTACAACCTATCAACAGCTTGTCCGTTCTGTCAAGAACAAGTTGATTCCAAAATGGCGGTCGCTTCTTGCGGTTCCTGTGATATGGTTTGGCACCGAGACTGTGTGGACCCGGAGTCTGTTGACAAAGACGGTAGTTTTATCTGCAGCGCTTGTCTGGCTGACTGGGACAGTTCGTCTTCTGATGAGTCAAGCCTGGATAACTCATCGGATGAATATCATTCCAAGCCAGCAAATACTTCAAGTTATTGTAACTCTTCGGTTGAGCCTGAACCATCATGTAACCTACCCGATGAATTTATACTGAATTTAGGTGATAAAGGCATCCGATTTGGACACTGGAACATTAACTACTTAACTGATTGTAAATTTGAACAGATAAAGCTACTTCTTAAAGGGTCTGGAAAGAAACAAGTGGACATTTTATTTATCACTGAAACATTTCTCAAGCCGTCTGTTCCCGACTGTTTGTTTAATGTTCCAGGTTATAATCTATTTCGGAAGGACAGAACAACTAAGGGAGGAGGAGGAGTGTTAGCTTTTGCAAGCGAAGACCTGCATGTCAAACGTCGCACAGATCTTGAGGATGGCGGGACTGAAGCTCTCTGGCTGGACGTGCGTCCATTCAAGTCAAAACGGCCAATTTTATTTGGGGGAATTTATCGTCCACCGGCTGCTAATAAAGATGCTGATCTACTTCTTGAACAGAATATTGAGAGGGCCCACTTAAAAGGCAATGAGGCTATTATAGTGGGTGATTTCAATATCAACTATTTGCATGATGCTACTTATACAAAACATCGCCTAATTAGAAGCTTGAGAACAATGAAACTAGCTCAACTGGTGAATGGTGTAACACGTCCTATTAGTGGCACTTGTCTAGATTTGTTGTTCACAAATCACCCGGAAAGGATAAAGAACGTTTCCACCATCGCTATAGGCCTGTCAGATCACATACCTGTGTTTGCTACTCGTTTGTATCGTGGTTTGGCGGCTGATCCAAAGCAGAACAGTCAAATTCACTATCGGGACATGAAGGGTTTTGACCAAAAGGCCTTTGTTGAAACAGTTGAACAGTTACCCTGGGATTTAGCGTTTCTGTTTGATACCATTGACGACATTTTGGATATGTGGCAGAAATTGTTTATCTCTGCAATTGATAAACATGCTCCCATGAGATCTAGGCGCGTGCGGAAGCAAAGGCAGCCAGACTGGATGTCCTCAGAGATCCTGTGTAGTCTAAAGGAGCGGGATAGATTATTAAAACGTTCACGCGAGACAAGTTCTGAGGAAGATTGGTGTCGTTACAAACTGGCCAGAAATACCGCGACATGCAAGATACGCGAGGCTAAGAAAAAGTACTACCAATCAGTTCTAAAAGAAAACCGCAATAACCCTAGACGTCTGTGGAAACATATAAAGAACCTGGCTGGTCAAAACATCAAAGAAAATGCAATCCGTTTGGTAAAGATTGGGGATAAGTGCATTTCAGGCTTACAACAAATTGTCGAAGCATTTAATAGCCACTTTACAAATGTTGCACAGAAGTGCTCGACAACTGCTGAATATGGTAATAGCAGGATAGACAAACTGAGAACTCTTGTGCACTCAAAGAAAACTTCTCCAGATTCCTTCACCATTCCCATGGCTTCTGTTAAAGGTATTACTGAGATCCTACACACTATTGCTACGAACAAGGCTACTGGCGTCGATAACATTTCAGCTAAGATGCTGAAGCTGGCTGGTGTAGCGATAGCTCGTCCTTTGTGTCGCCTGATTAACAGTTCTATAACTTTGGGGTCTGTTCCGCGTGTTTGGAAGACTGCTAAGGTTCGACCTGTGCACAAGGGAGATGATGCAACTGAAATGGATAACTATAGGCCAATTTCCATACTTCCAGTATTGTCAAAAGTTATGGAAAAGCATGTTCATACAGCTTTATATAACTACCTGAGTGTGAACGATCTGCTTTATAAGCACCAATCTGGTTTCAGACGATACCATTCTACTGAAACAGCCCTCATCAAGCTTGTGGACCAGTTGCTATTCAATGCTGACAAGAACATGGTTTCATCTACAGTGTTCATCGACTACCGCAAAGCATTTGACACTGTTACGCATAGTGTTCTACTGCGTAAACTGGAAGCCTATGATTTCAGTACAGAATCTCTTGCCTGGTTTGCTTCCTATCTTGAAGATAGACAGCAATATGTTTGTATCGGAGGATATGCCTCCTCAACACTGCCTATACTTGCCGGGGTTCCGCAAGGGTCCGTGCTTGGACCGCTATTGTTCCTTATGTTTATAAATGATCTGCCCCTTGAATGTGGGGAAGCAACTGCAGACATCTACGCTGATGATACCACGGTAACAGCCGCTGCTGATTGGTCTAATACGGCAGAACTAAGCTCTACTATGAATTCCGCTATGGGATCCATAACCAGCTGGACCTCAGAGAATGGAATGTCCATTAACCAGTCAAAGACTAAATCGGTATTGTTTGGCAGCAAGAGGATACGATCGAAGATGTCTGCTGATAGCCAGGACGTCGATATCAAGCTGCCCGGATCAGAGACACATATTTCCCAAGTGAAGTCTCAAAGGCTTCTTGGAGTCATACTTGATCAAGAACTGTCATTTGAAGACCATGTGGAGGACTTGGGAAATAAACTTTCAAAAAGGATAGGGCTTCTTAAAAGAATTAAGAGCTTCCTCTCTTTCGAGGAAAGAGTGAACTATTATGCTGCGACCATTAAGCCGGTACTAATGTATGGAAGTTCAATCTGGGCTTTGTCTTGTAAATCCAATTTAGATTTTATTTTCAAATTTCAAAAGCGCGCAGCAAGAGTAATCTTAGACGCAGATAACCGTGCGCGAACTGTTCCTCTTTTTAATAGGCTGAAGTGGCTTCCCTTTTACGAGGAGGCTAAGATCAATAGACATTGTATTTTATTTAGGAAAGTATATGATGGGACTCTGCCTGAATATATGGATGACAGGTTAATAAGAAACTGTGACATTCATAAGCGATCAACCCGACATAATGAACTCAATTTTGTGTGCCCTCGTTACAAACTTGAAACTGAAGCTGGTAGATCCTTTACTGTACGAAGCGTCAAAGAATGGAATGCT